>JAJMZS010003389.1:0-19662 GCA_023807205.1 Isotricha prostoma | reverse complement strand
AATTGCTTTAACAAATATTAAAAATTAAATCTAATGAATTGATTTTCATTTAAAGAATTCATTATCAAAAATAATGATGAATTAAATACTAGAAATCTATTATAAGAATTATTAATAAGAAACTAAACTTGAAATAAATGAAATGATAATGATTAAATTTTTTTATACTTTAATATAAAAATTATAAAAAAAAATTTATTTCAATGAAATATTATCCTAATTCATGAAAATCTGTCAAATTTTAGGGGAAATCATAAAAAATTAAAATTTAAAAAATTATATAATGATTTTTATAATTTTCTTCATTATTATTATAAAATATATTATCAATCAATTTAATAGACTATTTCATTACATTATAAAATGAAAACTACCTATTTTTAAAATGCTCCTTAATAATAGATACATATTTCTTAAAGTATTTTAATAATAATAACAAGTTTCAGATGATAAATATTCATAAGAGAATATATATAAAATTTGAAATAAAACTATTATTCATATGTTTTTAAAAAAAACTTAATTGATAAATTAGATAAAAGTTGTTTTTTATTTGAATCATTAAAATCAATTTCAATTTTATCAAATCATAAAAATTATTTTTAAAACTAAAGGAGCAATTAAAATTTTTTACAGAATTTTTTTACCTCCATAAATATTAATAATTAAAATATTCAAATTTTATTAAATTTAAATGAACTTTTATTCTATTTCAACTATTTTATTATTAGATTTTTCAATTTTTATACAATTTTATATCATATGAATAGATGAATTAATTAATCATTCTTTTGTTAAATATAACTTTTTAATTTTAGTTTAAGCATACATTGTTATTACATATTTTCTCTTTTTATTCTTTGATTCTTAATCACTTATTAATTGTGACAAAAATTCTTCATTAAAAATATCATTGAACAATTATTTATTTCATTATTTTTTCAATAAATTGTTTAATTGAAAATTTGATTTGAATTTTGAATTAATGACTTTATGAATATATAAAATATTTAAATTATCTTTCTTCATATTTATCTTTTAATATATAACTATAATAATTCTAAATTTAATTTCTAATATTATTCCTTTGTTATCTATTTTTCAATACATTGATTTTGAATATATAATGAAAGAATAGTTATTTAACTTTAACTTTTTTTAAATAATGTAACAAAAATTTAAACCTAAAATAATTAAAAGTCATTTCCTAATATCAACAATTATATAAATTTTAAAAACATTATATTAATAAAATTTAATATTAACCAAATTTTTAAAAACCTTTTAAATATCAAAAAATAAATAAAAAACTAGAAAAACTCAAATAAAAAGTCTTTATTTTTTATCAACCAATCTTTTTTTAACATCAGGAACATCTCCTTTCTTCAAAGCACCAACAATATTATGAGGTTTATACAATTCTTCAAGATACTTAATATCATCATCACTTAACTTAACCTTAACAGCTTTAACTAAATCTTCAAGTTGACTAATTTTAGTACATCCAATAATAGGAGAAGCAACTAATTTTTTACTTAATAACCAAGCCAAAGATACTTGAGCCATACTAATTTTCATTTTATCAGCAATTTCCTTAATTCTCTTAACAATAGGTAAATCAGTTTCTTTAGCATCATCATATTTCTTAACAGCAGTTTTATCAGTTTTACTTCTTAAAGTATCATCACTCCACATACGACAAACTCTCCCAGCAGCTAAAGGAGAATAAGGAGTCATTGACATTCCTTCTTCTTCAATTAATTGTGCTAATTCTCTTTCATCTTCTCTATAAATTATATTATAATGATTTTGAACTGAAATAAATTCTTTCCAGTTATTTTGTCTTGCTATCATATTTGCTTTTAATAATTGATATGGATACATTGCTGAACAACCAATATATCTTGCTTTACCTTGTTTGACTACTTCATTTAATGCTTCCATTGTTTCTTCTATTGGATGATCATAATCCCATCTGTGAATAATGTATAAGTCAACATAATCTAATTGAAGTCTTTTTAAACTTAAATCTATTTCTCTTAATATTGCTTCTTTTGATAAACAACCTTCATTAAAATAAACTTTTGTTGCTACGATTATGTCACTTCTATTTTTTACTAATTTTTTAAAGGAATTTCCTATGAAAGTCTCACTTGATCCTTTACCATAAATATTTGCTGTGTCAAAGAAATTTATTCCTAAGTCTAATGCCTTTTTTATCATTTCATCTGTTTGTTCTTGATTTAATACCCATTCATGCCAGCCTTCGCTTACTTCTCCAAAAGACATACAACCTAAACATACTCTTGAGACGTTTAAATCTGATTTTCCTAGTTTGGTGTATTCCATTATAATATATTATTTTTTTGGGGAATTTATATATTATTTTGAATGATGTTTATTTTTTTTTTTTTATTTTGTAAATTTGTTTTGGCTTTTTTGATTATTTATTTATATTTGTTATATTTTTTTTTAAATTTTTTTTTTTAGGTTGTATTAATTATTTTTGTATATATTTTTAATAATTTTTTTTATTTTAAATTTTATAAAATAATGGTTGAGATGATAAGGATTGATAATAATTATGAGAAAAATAATAATAATGAACCAAACTCATCAAATTTATTATTTAGTAATTTAAAAGATATTGAAGTAAATGTTTTAAATCCAAAAAATAACTTTGAAAATGCAATTATTGATGCATATCAAAAAATTCAAAATAATCCAATATATTCTAAAGAACTTGAATTAATATTTAAAAAAATAAATGAATCAATCCAAAATAATAAAACTATTATTTTAACAAAAAATATTCTAGATAAATTAAATCGAATAACAAATTATAAAGATAACAAAATACTAAACTCAATTGTAAAAATTTATCTAAATTTATTACAAAAAGATAATTTATTTGCTTTAGAAAATGATAATTCAATAATAATAACTTTCATTAATAATATAATAAATTTGAATAATTTATTAAATGAAACAACATTAAAAACTAGATTAGAAAGTGCAAAAATAAAATATTTACAAAAAATATCAAAAAATTTAACACTTGATGATGAACAAAGAGAAATAATTGATGGAATATTAGATGATTATAATAAAAAATTCAGAAATATTAAATGTGATTCTTTTTCTAAAATGATTAATTCGATCATTGAAAATTTAAATTCGTTATCTAATCTATTTGAACAATATAATTTAATTATTGAAAATATAGCAAATATTCATGAATTAATAGAAAAAATAGATTTAAGTAAGGAAACATCTGAAGATAAAATAAATTTTACAAAAATATTTTGTTATCTTTTATTTAATAGAAAATATATTTTTAATTCTAATAATTCGTATAGTAATGATTTTGAAACCACTATATCATATTTTAATGGTGAAAAAACAGAAGATGTATTTAATATTATTAATAATGAAAAATATATAATTTCATATGATGAAGATATTGAAAATTATAAAGAACATTTAATTTCTTTTATAATCAGATTTGTTGAAAGATTAAAAAATATAGATGAATTTGATTTAATATTTGTAATTTTAATTTTATTTCAAAGAATTTATTTTGCATATTATGATGATATAATTTTAATTCCTTATAAAAATAAGTTTAATGAACTTTTATCAAATTTATTAATTTCAATATGTCAATATCAAAGAGAATCAAATGATGTTGAAATGATGAAACATTTTTTAAATTTTATTTTAAATAATAAAAATCCATCAAATAATGACCTTCAAGAATTATTAAAAAAAAAAATGAAAGAAAAAGAAAAAGATGAAACATATGATTTTGAAATTTTTTATTATGAAAATTTTACACCACAATATGAAGGAATTAATGTATTTAATAATGATGATACAATAGGTTTTTTTAATGAAATTAATATCTCAGCAGCAACAATTAAAACTTTTTATATTGAAACAAAAAAAAAATATTCAATTATTGATTTTACTTGGTCAATTGATGATTATGATATAACTTGTAAAATAACAAATGAAAATGAAGATAAAATAATTTATGATGAATATAAAAAATCTTGTTATGATACACCAATTAAATTAATTTTATTTGAAACAGAACCAATTAAATATAAAATCATTTTTGATAATTATTATTCATGGTTTACTTCAAAAAAAATAAAATATAAAATTAATATTTTTTATCCTGAATATCCTTTTTATATATCAAAAAAAATTGCATATTCTCATTTTAGAGAACAATTAATTAATCAAGGAAATACAGAAGATTTTTATGAACATCTTGATAAAGTTTGTAAAATTCACTATTTTAATAATAAATCTTTTAATGCTGGATATATTTATAATAATATTGCGAGATTACAAGAAATGTTAAATGAAGGAATTGTATCTATATATAATATTTATATTGATATTACACAGAAAAAATTTTATAATGAAAATTTTGAATCTTTTGTTTTAGATAATGATACTTTTGAAAATTATATTAAAGAAACTTTAGATTTTGAAAATATGTTTAATATTTGTAATATTTATAATATATCAAAAGAACAAATTAGAGGAAATGATATTGAAGATTTTTTAGGATTTGTTCCTAAATTTAAAAATATGACATTTCAACAAATGGAGTATATTATTTTTTTTTGTAGTAATTTGAGTGATATTGTTCTACTTATTAATATATTTAAAAAGACATTTAATAAAGATAATTTTTCAAATATTTTAATTCAACTTTTATATATAAAAAATATTGGATATCAAATTAGTGTTTATAAAGATCAAAATTTGTTAATAAATAATGAAGTTTTTAATGATATAAATCTGAATGAAAATCTTGAAAACAATGTTAAAGTTTTTAAAAATTTTTTTAATGCAAATAAAGATGATAGTATAGAAATAAATATTTTATCAAATGATGAACAAATTTCATCTTCAATGATTGGACATTCTATCAAAGAAATTATAGAAGATTCAATGAAAAAAAATATTAAAATAAATATAAATGATACAAATTTATTTTTTGAAGCATCAAATACTGGAGAAGTATTTCAATTGAAATAAATTTTTCTATATTAAATAATCAAATTTTTGTCTTGTATTTATCAATGAATGAAGCAATGTTTTAATTAATAAAATTGATATAATTTATAAAAATATTTTTTCATGTTTTATTAATTATTAGATATAATTTTTAATATTTAAATTGGTACATAATTTAATCATTAAATATTAATCTAGAGACTTTTTTAATAAACTAATTGTTTCAATTATTTAATGAATATATCATCTTTTTTAATTGTATTTTGGATAAAATAAATTAGTAAAATGAAAGGGATTAAATTTAAAAATATTCTAAAATATTTTATTCTTAAAATAATGTATATAGGGAATAATTTAAAAATTAAATAATTGCATTTTTCCAAAAAAAAATATTATTTACAACTATTATATACAATTTCAAAATTTATATCTTAAATTCATCTTCAATTTCATAAAAATCAACTTTGCCATCTCTATTTTTATCAAGTCTAATGAATAATAAATCACAATCTTTCATATTATTAAATCCACCAATTTCTTTTAAATAAGAAATAAGTTCATTTTCCTTAAAAAAACCAGATTCATTAACATCAATACATTTATAAATATCACTTAAAACAACTCTTAAAGAAGCATAATTTTTTTTCATTTGATTTAACTTATTTTCACTCTCAATTAATAATTCAAATAATTTTTTCATTAATGACTTAGTATTAATATTAAAAATATCTGGACATTTACAATGACAACAAGAATTTGGAAATCTATTTTCAACCATAATTCTATAATCTTTTTCAAATGGAACTATCATATCAAAAAAATCTGAAAAATTTATTATTCCTTCTTTTTCAAGATCAAATCTTTTCATTAATAATTTTATTTCTATGTCTGATGGTTTTAATCCTAATTGATTTAAACCATATTTTAAATCATCTTCTGTAAGAAAATTTCGAGAATCTAATTCAAATACACGAAATGCATCTTCACAATTAAAATCATTTTGACATGCTAAATTTATTTTTATTTTTTCAATTTTTGATTCAAAATTCATTGCATTTATTAAATAATCATTAAATTGATTTTCTTCCATTTCATTTGGATTTAATTTTTTCATTTGATTTATATTATTATTATTATAAAGTTGATTATTATTATTATATTGATTAACATTTTCATTAAAGTTATTTTCAACATTAATATTATTATCATCAAAGTTATTATACTGATTATTAACATTATTATTATCTAAATTATTATAATTATCATTAAAATTATTATTATCTAAATTATTATTAAAATTACTATCAATATTATTATAATTATTATTTTCATTTGGAATTCTATATGATGTTTTGGGAGAAAATTGTCTTTGTGGAGATAATCTTAAAGATAAATTTGGAGAAAGTTTTTGAATTTCAGAAGAATAAAACATATTATTTCTTCCTGAAAAATCTCCTTTATTCATATTTCCACTTTTAAAAAAAGTAGAATCTTGAGAATCACCATAATTATTATTAAAATAGTTTTGATTACTAACTTTTAATTGATTACCTCTATTAAAATTATCATTACTAATATTTAATTGATTATTATTATAATCATTTAAATAATTGTTATTTTGATAATTAGGAATACAACAATTTCTTCTATGAATACAATGATGAACAGAACATATTTGTTCACATAAACAAAAATTACAACAAACACATCCACAATTACAACAACAAATATTTGAACAACATTTTTGACATTCAGGATAACCTAAAAAAGTATGAAATTCACATAAATCAATTTTTCCATCTTTATTTATATCTAATCTCTTTATTATTGATTTTATATCACTTTTTATTGCTCTTGCTGAATTTCTTTTTAGAAATTTTTTAATACTTTCTTCATCAATGAAACAATTTGATTTTAATGAATGAAATATATTATGAATATTAAAATCATATCTTGTTTTTAATTCATTTAATGAAATTAATAAATTTTTTGATAATTCAATTTCTTTTTGTAAAAGTTTTATTAATGAATATTCAATATTATATGAAAGATTATTTGAACTTAAAACTTTTGGAGTTGGTTTTGATTTTTCAGTTTGAATTAAATTTATAAATTCATTAAAAGATAATGAACCATCATAATCTTGATCATAAAATAATATTATTAAATTTATTTCTGTTAAATTTACATATATTCCTTTAGTTCTAAGAAATTCAATTATATTACATGCATCAATTCTATTTTTTCCTTCAAAATCAAGGAATTTAAATATTTGATATGCATCATAATCATTATTATCTGATAATACTTGACGACTTATTTCAATATTTCTTTCCCCTTCAGCTAATGTTAATAGGATTTTTGCAATACGAGCTTCTGTTTCTATTGAAACCATTTTATTCAATTTGGACAAATTATTTATTTTTCAATTTTTTTTATAAAATAATTCAATTATAAATTTTTTTATAGTAATTTAAAAATATATAATATTTAATTATGTAAATATATATAAGTATAATTAAATAAATAGTTATAATTAATATAATAATAAAAAATTGTTTTAAATAAAATAAAAATTTTTTATTAAATTATTGAATTGTAAATAAAATAAAATATGATTCAAAACAAATTAATTTTCACTCTTATAATAATTTTCTTTTCAATATCAAAAGAAGAATTCACATCTTATGATTTTTTAAAAACTGATGATACTCAAATAAAAAACAATCACGGAAATGGAAACTGCGTATATTTAAGAGGAACAAACTTAGGAAATTTATTCGTCCAAGAAAATTGGATGTCATCAACAAATGAAAAAGACCAAAAAACAATAAACGAAAAATTAACAAAACGTTTTGGCAAAAAATTGAAAGACAACCTAATTTCATTTTATGAAAATAACTATTTTACATTAAGTGATTTTGACAAATTAAAAGAAATGGGAATGTCAGTAATAAGAGTACCATTTACATATATGAATTTATATGATAAAACAATAGACAATAAATGGATTTTAAAAAAAAATGCTTTTGAAAAATTAGATTGGATAGTAAGAGAATCATCAAAAAGAGGAATATATGTAATATTAGATTTACATGGAGCTTTTGGTTCTCAAAATGGACAAGATCATTCAGGTGAATTAATTGATAATATAAAAGATGTTACTTTTTATAAAAATACAGAATTAAAGAAATTAACATTAGATTTATGGAAAGAAGTAGCAATACATTATAAAAATAATCCTGCAATTGCAGGTTATGATATATTAAATGAACCTTCTGAAAAAGCAGGAATTACAACTGATTATCATTTTGAATTTTATAATGAAATATATCAAGTTATTAGAAAAATTGATTATGATCATATTATTATTATGGAATCTTGTTGGACTATTTTAAATTTACCAAATCCAAAAAAATATAATTGGAAAAATGTTGTTTATGAATATCATCATTATATTTGGAATTCTCAAGATAGTGCAATTGGACAAATAATTGCAACTAAAGCTTTAATTGAATCTATAAAATTAGCTAATTATAATGTTCCTACTTATATTGGAGAATTTACTTGTTTTACTTCTAATGATGCTTGGAAGAGTGTTTTAGAATTATTTAATTTAAATGGATATCATTATACTTCATGGAGTTTTAAAAGTAATAATATGGGAACTTGGGGGATTTTTAATCAAAAAGGAACATTAAAAGTTAATATTAATTCTCATTCTTTAAAAGATATTAAATCTATTTGGAGTTATAATAATATTGGTACTGGGAAAAAATCAAGTAATAATATGGTTTATGATAGATTGAAAGAAGCCTTTCCTGGAACTATTTATTTTTTAAAATATTATTTAATTGATAAAGATTATATTAAATTAAAAAGTGGTATTACTAATAAATATGTTTGTGCTGATAATTATGGAGAAAGTAATTTAATTGCTAATAGAGATTCTACTGGAAATTGGGAACATTTTTTATTTTATAATAATAGTGATGGAACTATTTCTATTCAAGCTAGGGCAAATAATAAATTTTTATGTACTGTATTTGATCATAATAATAAAAAAAATCCAATTATTGCTAGAAGTAATCATATTCAAGATTGGGAAAAGTTTTATGTTGAAAATATTAATAATGGAAAAATTGCTTTTAGAACTTTTATTAATAATAAATATATTCAAGTTAATCCTTATGATAAACAATTATATGCTTTAGGGGAAAAAATAGGAACATGGGAAGAATTCTTTAAAGAATAGTTAATTATTTTAATTAAAATTTGATATAAAATTTAGAAATATATATATATATATTTTAAAATAATAATCTGGTATTTGATAAATTTTCTAATTGTTTTAAAAGTTAGAATTATTCATGATTGTTTTTTCTTATATTATTAATATTTAAATTTTATCTTTTAGTAATTGATGTTATCTAAATTATAAATTCTTTCAAATCATTGGGCAATTATTAAAATGTTAATAATTTATATATTTAATATTCAAATTTTATTTATGTTATAAAATTTAAATAAAAAAATTTTGTTAAAAACCGAATAGTTATAAATATTTTATAATCATTTAATAATTTAATAAAAAGAAATTAAAAAAGTAATTGAAAAATAAAATTATTTATTTTTTAAATATGATTTTTTTTTTTCAATATATTTATAACAATAATAGAAAAGTTTTTTCAAATACTGAAAAAAATAATTCAACTATTTTTCTTAGATTAATTTATCTTTAACAATAATAATTTTTATTATGATTATTGAAAAAAGAAAATAATATTTTTATAATATAATTTTTGAAAGAATATATTTCAATAAAAAAAATTAAAAAAAGAATAATAAAAATAATTAATTTTAAAAATAATTTACCTAATATATAATATATTCCTAAAATATTAAAAAAAAAATTTAATTATCTATAATATTTTCATTATAATAAAATTTACCTTTTCCATCCGGTTTCCCTCCTAAAAATCCTCCTTTATATCTTTTTCCATTAGTCCAATAAAAAATTCCATTACCTTCTTTAATTCCATTTTTATAATCTCCTTCATAAATTTCTCCATCTTTCCAATTATATTTTCCTTTTCCATCCATTTTTCCATTTTTAAAATACCCTTCATAAAAATCTCCATTTGAAAAATAATATTTTCCATAACCTTCCATTAAATTATCAATATATAATCCTTCTCCAATAATTTTATTTTGAGTATCAATTACTCTTCCCCATCCATTTAATTTATTATAAACCCAATTTCCTTCTGAAATTATTCCATTTTTTGTTATTAATTTACCATATCCACATCTCATATATAATTTATTTATATTTCCTGTATAATAACTTATTTCTTCATTTGAATTAAAATTTTTGTATATTAATATTTTACAAGGAAATAATTTTCCATATTTTGAAGGATTATAATTAAATAAATATGCTTTTGATATATCGTAATATTTTTTCCAATTGTTACTATCGAAATTACCAAATTTTTCTTTTAATATTTTTTCTAAAGAATCTAATTTTACTTCAAATCTAATTTTACAACAATCAATTTTTTTATTTGTTAAATTTATTAATAATTGCTTTATTGATGGATATGTTTTTCTAAATAAAAAACCTTTTATTCTTGATTGTACATAAATTAATTTTTTAAAATCATATAAATTTGATTCATCAGGTGTTTTTGCTTTTATTTTAAATAAATTGTTTTCTTCAAATTGTTTGTTTTTTGTTGTCATTTGTGTAAAATTTTTTTTATCACCATTTTGGAAATCAAGATTAAATTCATTATTTTTATTACAATTACATTTTCTACAAATACTCTCATCAATTCCCATTTAAAATTTTCTTAATTCATTTAAAAATTAAATATTTTATATTTTTATATAAAATAAATATTTTAAATTCATAAACCATTAAAATATATAATAAAATTTAAAAAATGAAAAATTATTAATTAGTATTAATAATATTAATCTTTCCTTCACCTTTATTAAAAGGACTCAAGAAAAATTCAATATCAGTATATAATCGACTAGCATTTTCTCTTAATTTTTCATTTTTTAAATTATGTAAATTTTTATTTTGATAAAGTTTCTTAAAAATTTCAATAATTTTATCACATTTATCAATATTATTTTGTAAAATAGGATCAGTTTGTTCAAATAAACCTCCAGTTTTAACAGTTTGTTTAGTCATAACAATTTTTTCAAATAACATTTTAATAAAAATCATTCCAGTTTTAATTCCAGTTAATTTATAAGCATCATATTTTCCATTAATTAAACTAACAACATAAGGAAGTAAATCAATAGAATGATCTAAAGTAAAAGGAAGTCTTGTAACATCATCTCTTGCAATTAAGCCATAAGTAAAAAA
The DNA here is from genome assembly GCA_023807205.1 of Isotricha prostoma. Classification (NCBI taxonomy): domain Eukaryota; phylum Ciliophora; class Litostomatea; order Vestibuliferida; family Isotrichidae; genus Isotricha; species Isotricha prostoma. The sequence goes on along the minus strand of JAJMZS010003389.1, from coordinate 8,240 downwards.
ATCATTTATAACAGACATATCTCTTTTTGTTTTTAAAAACTGTATTGTTGCATTTATATTTGATTCACTCCAACATTTTCTTATTTGTGCCATTGAACTAAATCTCTTTGTTATTGTTTGACATAATTTATCATGTTGTGTATTTACTGCTTGTATTATTGCTAAATCATTTGTTTGAGAAACGCCATGAATTGTCATATTTGAATCATTATTTTGATTATTTGCAAATTGATTAAAATCTAATCCCATTGTTTCAGATGATTTTAATGATATAAATGATGTATTTGTTTTTGAAATATCAATATCTGTTAATTCCATTTTTGATTCACTTGGTAAAATATTTGAAAAGTCTTTTTTATTTTCTGCTTTATTTTGATTATTATTAGTATTATTTATTAATGAATATAATTGATCATCATGAAATGTGTCTTCTATATCTAAATTGTTTTGTATTACACTTATTTTGTCTAATTCTTGATTTATGTTTGAATTAAGGAAATTGTTTAAATTACCAAAATCACTTAATGTATCCATAAATTCTGTTTGTTTGTCTATTTTTTCATTTTTTTCTTTTTGTTGATTTGGGGTTAAGTTTTGTTTTAATTTTGATACTTCTAATGAATTTGTTGTTGCATCAATTTCATTATTTGAAATAAAATCTCCCATTGTTATTTCTTGATTTTTATTATTTTGTTTTTGAGATTTATTTTTTGTATTTTTTTGATTTGACTTTTTTGAATTTTGACCATATACAACATTTAATCCTAAAAAAAATATTATTTTATAAATAAATTTTACCTCCTTTTGCTAAACTACTTAAATCAATAAAATCAGAACTAACTGAATTTTCATCAGTTGTAGCATTATTAATTTTGGATGCATTATTATTATTATTATTATTTTTAGAAATTACTGGATTATCATCATTATTTATATTTAAGTCTTCTAAAACAGGATTTGATTTTTGATATTCTTCAAAATTTTTCTCATTATTACTTTGTTTACTTTTACCACTTTGAATATTTTTTCTTTGTTTTTGATAATTCGAAATATTTATTTGTAAATTAGAAATAGAATCATCAATTAAATTAGATTCTTCATTTTCTTCTTTAATAGTATTAATTTTTTCCCCAACCATATCTTTATATTTCATAAAATAATAAGATAATTTACTTCCAGAAATTGAAACAGCACAAATTGATCTTTTTTCTAAATATTGAAAATCTTGTAATTTTTTCCATTGAGTTTCAAACATTAATTCATTTAACAAATATTCATCTCCAATATTATAATATTTTAAACAATCATTCGTAGCAGCAAATAAATAATTTTCTCCATCAAATTCTATTTTTTCAATAGGACTCCTTTCAATTTTACTTTGACTAATCATTTCAAAATTTTTCATATCATAATATTTAACATATTTATCTTTAGTCCCAAAAGCAAAAGTAGTTTTAATAGGATTAAATCTAAAGCAATTAACAGAAATTTTATTATCAATTTCTTTTAAGCATTTATTTTGATTTCTCAAATCCCAAATTTTAATTAATCCATCTTGAGAAGCTGAAACAAAATAAGTTCCACCAGGTGAAAAATCCAAACAATTAATTTGACTAAAATGTCTTTTTAAATTAATACATTCATTTTTATTTCTAGGATCCCATAATTTAATTTTACCATCAATTGCAGCTGCACTTAACAACATAGTATCATTTCTAATTTTAAATAAAGACATTGCACTTATCATAGTAGAATGACCAATAAAATCATTTTTTATTTTTTTTTTGTAAATATCCCAAAGAGAAATTTTTCCTCCGTTTAAACCAGCAAATAATTCATATGTTATATTATTTAATAAAAGTATTGTTGCTGTTGAAGAATTGTCTCTTAAAGAAATTGATGGATTTCTCATTCCGGCTTCCCATATATCTATACTTCTAGTTTCGTCACTTGCACAATATAATTTTCCTTCTGGATATGAAAGACTTGCTGTTATAAATTTTTCTGGGTTGTTTGGATTTATTGTTTCGTCTATTTTTTTTTTTAGTTAAATATATGTATTTTTACAACGTTTGTTTATTTTTCTTCTCATTTTTTTAAATTTAGCGTTTATTTTTTTTTTTTTTTTATCTAATTTTTTTTTAATTTTTTAATATTAATTTTTGTTTTTTTTTATGTTTTTTGTTTTTTTAGAAGGATTTGAAAATCTTTTTTGAAGATTTTTAATTTAAAAAGGGTTATTATTGGATTATTTTATATAGTTGATTGGGTGATTTAAAATTATTTATATTTTTAAGAACTTAAATTTATTCAAAACTCAAATCAAAAACAATTTCAATTTTATTTAACCATTTTTTTAGTTCTAATTAATAAATAAAATAAATAAATAAATATAAAAAACAACCAATGAAAGATAAAAAAAATTTAAAAAAAAATTAAAAAAAAAATAAAACATAAAAAACTTTATAAAAATAAATAAATATTTCCAATTTATAAAATCTAAATTAATTTTCCTCTTCACTTTCCTCTTCATCATCTTCATTTTCATTATTATTATCTTGATTACTAAATCCACTATTTTCTTTTTTTTCTTTATCTTCCCTTTCTTTTTTCATATTTTCCAAAAATTGAGGATCAATATTATTAATTTGATCCTCTAATTTCTTAGCTTCACTTTCATTATTTTGTTTCAAACCAATATAATCATCATATAATAAATCTCTTTTTATTTTATCTCTCAATTCTTCTCTTGTATACTTTCTATAACTATCACCAAAATTATAATTAATTTCAGGAACTTTTGGTTTATTAGGTAAAACGACTTCTGGAATTGGTTCAGGCTCTGGAGGTTGTTTTTCAATTGTCTTATAAACTCTATCAACTGTTTCCATTACTATACTATCATCATTATCCAAATCATACATATCATATATTCCATTATGAACATCATTATCAAAAGGTTTATCATCATCTTCATGATAATTGAAAAAATCTTTTGGTTGTTCTTCTTCTTTTTCTTCTTCTTTATTTTCTTCTGTATTTAACTCATTTTCTTCTTTTTCTTCGTTTTCATTTTCATCTGTAATAAATTTAATGTTGTCTTGTTCTTGAAGGATTATTGGGAAGTTTGTTTTTATATCAAAATCATATACTTTGAATGTTGTATCATCAATCCAATTAAAAACTTGATCATTATCATCTCTTATATTTCGAAGAAAGTCAATCATATGTTGGAAATAATCAACTTTTATATTGTTTATCATGTCTCTAAATGTATTTGCCCAATCTTTTGAAATTGCATTATGTAAATGTTCTATTATTGCTTCTATTGGTTCTAAATCATATTCTATTATTTGGTTTATCATTATTAACATTCCCATTCCAATATGAAATAGATTTGTTGGAGTGAAATGATATCCTGTACAATTTTTAAATAATGATACTAGTTTGTCAAATGATTTAAATTCAAATGTTTCTAATTCTTTTCCATAAATACAAACAGATTTAAATTCATAACATAATAATTTAAAGAATTCATTTAAACTATTCATATATTCACCTAAATTTCTTAATAAAACTTTATCTTCTGGATCTAATATAAATGGATATGTATCAATTGCATAAATATCTTCTAAATATAATTCTACTATTTTTGGGTTTTTAAATTCTGCATTTGGAGGAAGTAAATCTAAAACTACTTTAAATAAAACATTATTTGGATTACCATTATTTAACCAAACAAAAGGTAATCTTTTAGAATTATTTAATAAAATATCTAAAGATAATAATTTTCCAATTTCAATCATTAATTCTCTACTTTTAAAATTTCTTTCTTTGAAAAGAATTTCACTTCTATTAGTTCCAATATCAAATAAAGATAAAGAAGGTATATATTCATATAATAAAACAAAAGGATATTCTTTAACTTCAAATAATATTTTATTATGAATAGAAGGGTCACCATGAGAAGCTCTTTCTAAATTTAATAACATAATATTAAATTCTGGATCACTAAATTCCATTAATCTAAAATTTGGTGTTTTAACATCATAACATTTACACATTAAAGCACCAAAATAATATAAAGGTAAATCTTTTCCACTTTTTAACACTAATAATTTATTATTTAAAAATTCTAAAAAGTAACTTGTTTCACTTCCATAATCACTTATTTTAACTCCACTTAATTCATTCCATGGTATATCTCTTTGTATTGGCATTGAAAATGAAAAGTAATTTATTTTTTGGATTATTTCTGGTAATTTTTCATCTTTTCCTTGTAATATTCTATTTACTAATCTCGCTGGTGGTCCTGGACGAAGATTTTTTGTATTTAAATATTTATCAATTTTTTTATCCAAATTTGTATATTTATCGTTTTTCATTTATAAAAAAAATAAAAAATTCCCTTTTATAAAAAATATAAATTTCAAATAAAAACAAAAAAAAATTTTTAAAAAAATCAATCAAAAAAAACATATTAAAAAAAAAATTAAAAAATGTATAGAGATCGTCCAATTCAATTAGTAGACATTAAAGAAAATGGTTTATTTGAAATAACATCAGATGGAATAAGTTTTCTATCATCTTTAAAAAATCAAACATTATCAGTATTATCAGTAACAGGACCATATAGAAGTGGAAAATCATTTTTAGCAAATTTGATAATGAATAACATGGCCGGATTTAAAGTAGGAGCAACAATAAATGCATGTACAAAAGGATTATGGGTTTGGGGAAGACCAATTGATTTAGATAATGGAAAAAAATTATTAATAATTGATTCTGAAGGTTTAGGTTCAGTTGAAAAAGATAGAACAAATAATATTGATATGAAAATTTTTACTTTATCTGTTTTATTATCTTCTTGTCTTATTTATAATACTAAATATGCTATTTCAGAAGATAAAATTGAAGAATTATCAAATGTTGCAAATTTATCAAAAAGAATTAATATTTCAAAAGATCAAAAAGAAAATTTAAAATTAGATTATGGTGATTTTTTCCCTGAATTAATATGGGTTTTAAGAGATTTTTCACTTGATAAAGGAAATTTAACAGCTAAAGAATATTTAGAAGAATGTTTAAAAAATGTTGATATTGAATCAATTGAAGATGGAGAAACAAAAAATATTTCTCGTGAAATTATAAAGAAAAATTTTAAAAGAAGAGATTGTTATACTTTAGTAATGCCAACAACAAATGAAATTAAATTAAAAAATTTAGATAATGAACCACAATCTTCACTTAGACCTGAATTTATATCACAAGTTGAAAAAATGATTAAATCTATTAAAAGTTCTATTTTACCTAAAAAAATAAATAATATTGAATTAGATGGAGAAGCACTTTTTGGTTTATTACAAACTTATATTGAATCAATTAATAATGAAGAAAATCCTGTTATTTTATCTGCATTAGAAAATGTTCTTTTATCAAAAGCAAAAAATATTTCTGAAAATGTTTATGAAGTATTTAAAAATAATATTAATAATCAATTAGAAGGAAAATATCCTGTTAATGTTTCAGATATTTATAATTTATTTTTTGAAGGACAAAATAGTTTAATTGATAATTTTTGTAAAAATGTAAATGATACTTTATCATCTGAACAAATTGGAATTTATGTTTTAAAGTTATTTGGTAGAATGAAAGATGAATTGGAAATAATTTTAGAAACTAATGCTTCTAATTATGATGATGAAATTGATAAACAAAAAGATAATATTACTCAATTAATTCAAATTAAACCTTTTAAAAAAATTGAAGAGTCAAAAATTTATTTTTTAAGTTTGGCTAATCAAATTCAAAATGCTATTAATAAATTTAGTGAGTTAGAAATTGCAAATGATTTTACTAAAAAAATAATACAATCTTTATCTTCTGTTTTACAAATCAATTTATTTGATAATTTAAGAAAAATTGGAGGAGATATTGAAGATATTTATACAGAAAATAATTCAAATTTTCAATCTACTATTGATGATTTAAATATAAAAATCAAATCTTTAAGTGATTCACTTACTCAAGAAAGAAAAATAACTGAATTAAAAGAAAAAGAAATACAAGAAACAAAAATAAAATTATATGAATTGGAAAGCAAAAATGATTCAATGAAAAGAAAATATAAAGAAAAAGAAAAAGAATATTTAAATAATATTGATACTGAAATGCAAAAATATCAAAAAATGGAAAATTCATATATGGAATTAATTCAACAGAAAGATGATAAAATAAGCGTTTTGGAAGAAAAAATGAGTTCAATTACTTCTAAATCATCTTTAAAAAGTCAAAAATTAAATCAAGAAAATATAAAATTATTATATGAATTAAAGAAATTAAAAGAAGATGGTGTAAGAGGAAAATCAGGAACTAATGAAAATTATGATTCAAATAATACTTATTTACAACCTATTTTTAAAACTTTTCAAGAAAATGTTATTCAATTTAAAGATGAAATAAATAAATTAAATCAAGAAAGAGATAATATTTTTAAACAGAAATTTATTGATAAATGTAAAGAAGAACTTGACTATAAGACTAAAAATTGGTGTGAAGATATTAAAAACTTTTTAAAAAAACAAATTGATTCAATTACTAATTCATATAATACAAATATTCAATTTGCTAATGAACAAATAGAAAAATTAAAAGAAGAAAATGATAGATTAAAAGAAGAAAATAACATATATCAACAATTTAAAATAAAATATGAAGGAGAAAAGAATCAAGTTAAAAATTTAATATATATAACAGGGAGTAAAGACGAAATTATCAAAGCACATGAACAAAATATAAATTTCAAAGAAGAAGAAATAAAAAATATAAAAGAACAAAAAGATAATTTTGAATTGAAATTAGGAGAGTATATTTCTAAATATAATTTGAAAGAATCTGAAATTGAAGAAATTTTTTATGTAATTGAGGCAATTTTAGAAAAAAAAAAAGATAAATATAATAGTCATTTAGAAACTCTTTCATCTGAAAATAAGGAAAGATTTGAGCAATTAAAAAATAAATATAAAGTTAAATTATATGATAAAAAATAATATTTATCTTAAATTAACAATTTTTAAAATTTTTAAATATTTTTTAAAAACATTTATAATACTTTCAAAATATTATTTTACTTAATTAATTTCAAAAATAAAAATAATTAATATGTCTGAAGTTGATTATCTATTGTATAATAACTTATTTTATTGTTATGATACAATTTATTATTATAATTATATAGTTGATGAAAACTAATTGTTTTCATACAATTTTCAATATTTTTTTTATTTATAAATTTCTTTTCTTCATTAAAAGAATAATGATGTAGAGGATTCTTATCTGAAATATTTAATTTATGATTATTTTTTTTTAATTTCAAATCTGATAGTTTATAATTATTGAGAGTTAAATATGTTCTTATTGGAGGAAGATAATTTATTTTTTTATTTAATTTGTTATGTTTTAATATATAATTTGAACTTATTATTTTTAAATCAATTTTTTTTTGAATATCCTTTTTTATTAATTTATTTTCAATAATTTTTTTATTTTCTTCATTTTCATTTTCTATTATTTGATATGGGGTTGGTTTAAATCTTTTTGATGTTATTTTATTATAAATATATTTATTTTTTGAAAATAAATCTGAATTCCATATTCTTATTAATTCACCTATATCATAATCATTCAATCTTTTCGAATAAGTCTTATTTAAATATTTTAAAAACTTTGTCATATTATATTTTTCCTCTGGTAATTTGTTATGAACTTTTCTTAATTCCATTTTTATCAAATTATCATCTATTTTATTATTTTGGTCAATTCCACTGAGATCAATTTTGTCAATAATAAAATTTTTTTTATATTTTTCTTCCATTTTTTATGATTTTGTAAAAAATATTAAAATATATTAATTAATTTACAAATAAAAATTAAATTATATTTATTCATTGACCCAGTTTGAACAATATTTTTACAATAAAAAAAACTATATAAAAATATTTATTTCATATTATATTTCTTTCAAAACCTTTGATAAATTATTTTTTTATATATTATTTTATAGGTTTAATTATATATATTTAATATTAAATTGTTAAGTTAAAGAAATGGTTATTTTTTATATATTAATAAAAGAAAAAATATTATAATTTTTAAATAAAAAACTTAATAAATAATTTTTATCATTTTAAGATTTTGGGTTTTGGGGATTGGGTATTGGGGATTGGGTATTGGGGATTGGG
>JAJMZS010003388.1:0-19684 GCA_023807205.1 Isotricha prostoma | reverse complement strand
ATAAGAATAAAAAAGATGAAGAAGATAAGGATAACAAAGAAGAAAAATTAGAAAATAAATTTAAACAAGAAAAAGAATATCATAGAAAAATAAAAAATGAATTATCATCAACTAAAAGATTATCAAGAAGAATAAGATTAGGAACAGTTGAAAAAACAGATGAAAAGAAATCAAAAAATGAATCAAAAAGAAGAATAACAAAATTAAAGTTATTGGAAAATGATGAAGAAAATAAAAATCAATCCCAAACTAAAAATGAAAAATCAAATGACAATTCAATATTAGAAACAATTGAAAATAAAAAAAAAAAATTAGAAAAAAGAAAAAAAAAAGAACTACAATATTTAAAAATATTAGAAGAACAAACAAAAGAACATGAAAAAGATATAAAAAATTTAGATGAACAAATTGCTGAACAAAAAACAAAAGAAAAAAAAATAAAAGAAGGATTAGATGTTTCAAAAACTGATTCTTTAGTTTCATCAGATTTTGAAAATAATGAAAAATTCAAAGAAGCTTTATTTAAATTAGGTTTTAATTTTGAAGAGAAAAAAAGATCAACAACAAAAAAAAGATTAACTAGAAAATCAGGAGCATTCGGAAATGGTTAATCATAAATTTATAAATAATGAAACTTTATTTGAATTAAATGATGATGTTAAAAAAAGAATAAAATTTGATAAGAAAAAAACAGTTAAAACTTTAAATATAATAAATAGATATAGTAAACAATTTGATTTTGAGAAAAATGAAGAAGATAATAAATCAAATTTATCAGATGATCAAAAAAGAAAATTTACAAAAAAAAAATTAACTCAAAGACAAGTTACAATTAGACAAATTAGAAAAAGAACAGTTAAAGAAGAAACTTTAACAGGACCAATAAATTTTGAAGAAAAAAAAGAAGATGAAGAAGAAGAAAATCTATCAGGCTTTGAATATGATGTTGAATTAGATGATTATTATTTATTTCAAAGTGATGATGATTATATTGATGAAGAAAATGTTCAAGCAGATAAAAGTCAATTAATGGAATATGATAAATTTTATAAAGAACAATTTTTTAAAAATGATGTTTTTAATTTAGAATATGATAATATTCATGATAGAGAAGAAGAAGAAATTAAAAAAGATGTTGAAAGAATGGAAATTAAAAAAAAAATTAAAGAAAAAACAAAATTAAAAGAAGTAAATCATTTAAAAGGTTTAGATATTGAAGGTTTACAAAAAGAAATTCATGAATTAAAAAATAAATATGATAAAATGAAAAATGTTGAAACTGAAAAAGTAGATTTAATAATGAATAATACTGAAAAATTATTATATAAAGGAAGATTATTAAATAATTATTTCATAGATAAAAAAAATGAAAGAGGAGTTCCTCATTTTTCTTTAGAAAGTGAAGGTGATTTAGGAGCAAAAGAAGTTATTGATTTTAAACCTTTAAGAAAAGAAGAACAAGCAAGAAGATATTATGATCATTGTTGTTGTTTAAAATGTAGAAAAAAATTTAATAAACATTTAGTTTATGCAAGATTTTGGTGTTTATTTTTAGTGGATAATCAACTTTTTGATAATTTCTCTTTATTAATTATTATCTTAAATACAATATTTATTTTAATATCTGATCCAAGAGATTATAATAATATTGCAAATCAAACAGATCAATATTTTTTATATTGGTATACACTTGAATGTATATTAAAAATAATTGCTTATGGTTTCGTATTAACAGAAAATGCATATTTAAAAGATTATTGGAATTGTCTTGATTTTTTTGTTGTTTTTGTTGGATGGATTTCATGGATTTTAGAAAGAGTAATGAATGGTAAAAAAATATCAGGTTTAGCAGGATTAAGAGCATTTCGTATTCTTCGTCCTTTAAAAACAGTAAAATCAGTAAAAGGACTTCGTAAATTAGTAATAGCATTATTAGCATCAATTAGTCATTTAGCAGAAACTACAATAGTATTATTTTTCTTTTTTATTATTTTTTCTATTGCAGGAGTTCAAATGTGGCAAGGTTTATTTTTGAGAAGATGTATGAGTATAAATTATGGATATATACTTTCTTTAACTGAATTTAAAACTATGTGTACTTATGATAGTGATTGTAATTTATTTAATAAAAGAGGAAGTAAATATATTTGTGTTAAAGGTTATAGAAATCCTGATAATGGTGTTATTAATTTTGATAATGTTTTATATGGTTTTATTACTGTTTTTGTTATGGTTACTCTTGAAGGATGGAGTGATGTTTTAGTTTATGTTTCTAGAACTTTTAAAGATAAAATCCAAGTTAATCCTATTATTATTTTTTTATATTTTCATGGTTTTGTTATGATTGGTGGTTTTTATTTAATTAATTTATTTCTTGCTGTTACTAATTCTGAATTTGAAAAAATTGAAGTTACTAGAAAAGAATTAACTGGGAAAAAAAGTTTCTTTTCTTTAATTAAAAGTAGATATGATTTAAGAGAAAAGGAAAAACAAGAAAAGAAAAAAAAAGAAAGAGCATTAAAAAATAAAAATTTAAAAAAAAGTGGTGAAAGTTTACGTGATTTATATTTTAAAGTAGATGATGAAGCTTTTCATATAACAAAAAATAAAAGAGATATTCCATTAGTATATCAAACTGTAAAAGATATGTATATAATGACAAATAATAATCCTGAAGAATTATATACAATTCAAGAAATGATTGATGATGAAGAAACTCATTTATGTAAAGATATAAAAATACAACAAAAAGAAATTAATAGATTAATTGAAGAGAAAAAAAAAGAAGAAAAGAAAAATATTTCAAAAATATTAAAAGATAGAGAAAAAGATAAAATTGAAAAAAAAAAATCAAGTCATCGTGTAAGTGTAAAAATGAGTGTAATTTCATTACCTGATAAAAATAATTTAAAAAAAAAAGGAAATAATGGAAATTCAAAACCTGAAGAAAAAATATATGTTGATGCAATTGAAATTTCAATTAATAATACACAAAGACATTTAAAAGAAGAAATGATTAATTTTCAAAAAATTGCAAATAAAAATACTGGTATTCAATTTGGACAAGAAAGTAATATAAAACAAAAAATAGAAAAAAAAGAAATGGAAAGATTAATTCAAAATCAATTATTAATAAAACCAGATTTATCTTTTGAAGCAGAAATAAAACATAAATTAGAATTAGAAAAGAATAAACAAAAAGATGAAGATATAAAAAGAAAAGCTTCAATTTTTTCAAAAAATATTCTTCAATTAAATACAAAAAAAAAACCAAAAAATAGAATGAGTAATTTAGTATCTCGAGATATGTTAAAAGAAATATATAAAGCAAAAAAATATAAAAGTCATATTGATAATGAATTATCATTTATGACTGATTTATCTTTATCAAATTTAGATAATTCATTAGATGATAATAAAAATGATAGTGCATTACTTGATGGAAGTCTTTCAGATGATACTTTTATTTCAAAAAAAAAAAATGTTTCTTTTTTATCAGAAGATAATTCAATTATATTTGATAAGAAACTTTCTTTAAATGAAGAAGATAAGATTTATAATGATATTGCTTTTAAAAGACCTAATGCATTATTACCTGAAATATTAAAATTAAAAAATGATGTAATTCTTAAAGAAAGAATAAAGAAATTAAGAGATAAATTTAATTTAAATGATTATTTACAAAAAGAATCTAATATTGGAATGCCTTTATCAACTTTAGGAAAAAGGAGATCTTATTTAAATTTTCTTCAATATGCACAAGAAGATAATAATTTAAAAGAAATTGAAAATTCTTTAGATGATTTAGATAGTAAAAATAAATTAAATTTATCATTATATGATAAAGATGATATTTCACTTTCTGAAATTTCTTTAAATGAAATTGCAATATTACCAAAAGAAATTCCAGAAACATATAAATTTTATTCTGATAATGTAAATATGGAAGATATTAATAAGAAATTAGAATCAAATAAATATACTGCAATTGCTAGAAAATCAATTTTAGATAGAGGTTCTAAAACTAATAAAGTAAATTTAACTACAAAAGAAATTCAAAAATTTTATAAGAATTTAAATTATAATTTAAATAAAAATATTATTATTGATTTAAAACCTCCTAGAGGAAGAGATGATAAACTTTTAAATAGAAGTCATATATTTATGAATATTGAACATATGGATGAAACAATTGATAATGAAAGAAGACATAAAAATAAATCTTTATCAAAATCTAGTTTAAATGAGAGTCAAAATTCAAATGTTAATAAAAGTATAAGAAGTAATTTTGATACAAGTAGTGTTTATTCTTTAAATCTTTTAATTAATAATAAATCTAATAAAAATAACAATCTTAATAATAAAAATCACAATCAAAATCAGAAAAAACATTTAGATAAAAAAATACCAACATACATATATAAGACTCCATCAATAGAAAAAAATATAAATAAATATCCAATATTAAGTTCAAATGAATTAATTGTGAAAGATCAAAATAAAAAATATACTGATCCATTAACAATTCAACAAGATATGATACCACAAAATTTAAGAGGAAAAAAATATTATATGAATTATATGAATAATATAATTGATAAAGATTTAAAAGTAAAAGATCAATTTAAAGTAGATCATTGGAGAGGAGAAGTATTAGGAAAACAAGTAAAATATCTATACAAAAAAAAATTACCAGAATCAACAGAAGCATTTTTCTTTTTTAATGATAAGAAATTAAATTTAAAAAAATATAAATATGAGAAATTAAAACATTTTGATTATTTAGATAGTGAATGTGCATATTTAACTCATTCATTAAAAAATTTACCAATTCAAATTTTAGAAATTATGCCTCCTCGAATGAGAGATTATGGAAGATATGCAGTAGGTAAAGATATAGCATTAGGTACATTATCATCAAAAGGAACTGCTTCAACAATTTCTACATCTTCAAATATATTTTCTAAAAATACACATTCAATAAGAAGTAAAAGTAATTTAACTTTAGGAAGTGCTTTTAGTAATCATCATAAAATACAAGATGAGATTAAATATAAAAAAGGTTTTTATGATAAAATATATAAAAAAATTGATGATTTTAATTATAGAACTCTATCATATTATTTTAATGATGATGAAGCTATATATTATAAATTAACTGATGAAAAAAGAAGAGATGAAAAAGCAAAAGAAAAAGAAGAAAATAATAAACTTAAAGACTCAAAAATTGAAGTTAAAGGAGAAGTAAAAGCAATATCAGTATATGATTTAAAAACAAATTCACATAGATATGTTCAATGGAGTGGTGGTGATGTTTTATATGATGAAAATCCAGAAGAAAAAAGAGAAGAATGGAATAAAATGATTCAAAATTTAGAAAATTTCAATATTATAATTTGGAATGCAAATCCAGGTATTCAAAGAGGACAAAAAATAAGATATGCATTTTATTCAGTTGCAAAAAATCCATGGTTTGATTATATTATTTTATTTGTTGTTATTATTAATGCAGTTTTTATGGCTTTAGATGGTAATTTATTCACACCTGAACAATTTGAAAAATTATCTATTTCTAATTATGTTTTTAATGCTATTTTTATTGCTGAATTTATTCTTAAATTTATTGGTTTAGGTCCCATTGTTTATTTTTCTGATGCTTTTACTTATTTAGATGTTCTTATTATTGCTTTTGCTATTGTTGATATGGCTACTCCTACTAGTTCTAAAGATAATGAAATCGGTGCTAAAAAAAATACTTTTTCTAGTTTAAGTTTTTTAAGAGTTTTTAGAATTTTTAGAGTATTAAGACTTACTAAAATTTTAAGAAGAATGAAATCAATGAGATTAATTATTATTTCAATTAAAAGAGCTTTAGCTAATGTTGCTTATATTATTTGTATTCTTTTAATGTTTATTTTAATTTTTGAACTTTTAGGTATGTCATTACTTAATGGTAATAAAAGATATCAAAGTTTTCTAGTTGCTTTTTATACTACTTTTCAAATTTTAACAGTGGAAAATTGGAATAATTTATTATATGAATTATACAGAATGAATCCATATACATTTTTTTATTTAATGATTTGGATTTTCTTAGGAAATTACATAATATTTAATTTATTCACATCAATTCTTCTTCAATCATTTGGTGAAGATTCATCACATGATGATGATGATATAGAAGAAGATGAAAAAATAGAAAATATGTATGCACTCCCAGATTATTTAAATCAAATAAAAATGAAAGAAAAAGAACATAAAAATAGATTAAAAGGTATTAAAACAAGAGGAGTAACAAATCATATATATAATACAAATATATCAAATTCTGCAAGTCATAGTCGTATTACAGTTAATAACGCAGAAAGTACAATAAATAAAACTTCTGAAATGAGTTCATCAAATTCTCAAAATTTTTCTCAAACACAAGAAGAAGAAGATATTAATTCAAAAGAAGATGATGGAAAAGTTTATACTGGAGTTGATAAAAGTATTCGTGATTGGCAAAAAGTAAATAGATTATTTAGAAAAAATGAATGTGAAAATGCATTTTATATTATTCCTCAAACTAATAAATTTAGGATTTGGTGTATGGAATTAATTGGATATAAATTTTTTGATAATATTATTTTAATTATGATTTTACTTTCTACTATAAGATTAATTATTGATACTTTTATAAATGGATATTTATCTGTATTAATTTTTGATATGTGTGATTTAGTATTTAATATTATTTTCTTATTAGAATGTATTGCTAAAATTATTGCTTTAGGTTTTGTAGTAGATGAAGGTTCATATTTAAGAGATAATTGGAATAAAATTGATTTAATTATTGTATTATTTTCACTTTTAGATTTTTATAGTTTATATTCTAAATATTTAACATCAGGACAAGGAAGATCTTCTCTTCAATTTTTAAAAGTTTTAAGATTATTAAGAATTCTTCGTCCATTAAGATTTATATCTCATAATGGACAATTAAAATTAATAATATCATCATTATTTGATTCAATATTACCAATCTGTAATGCATTATTTATTGTTTTAGTTGTATTTTTTATGTTTAGTATTGTAGGTATTAGTATATTTTATAGTACATATCATAATTGTTTTATATATAATAATGATGGAATATTTAAAGTAGCAGATAATGATTTCTCTAAACAATTAATTGAAAATCAAGTAAATACTTCAATGCCTGGTTTTGTTAATTTTTGTGCAAATAGATATAATGGAATTATGGATACAGGACCAACTTTCAAATTTTCAAATATATTAATATCTCTTGTTACTGCATATGTTTTAAGTAATACAGAAGGATGGCCTGAAATAATGAATTCATATAGAGTATTTAATGATTTTTATGGAATATTCTTTATTGTTTATTTACTTGTTGTATCTTATTTTTTCCTTAATTTATTTACTGGAATTATGTTTAAATATTTTAATGATGCTTGGTCAAGAGAACAAAAAGTTGCAGATGGTGATAAAAAAGCAGCAAAATATTATGATTTTTTAACACAAATTGAATCAACTTCACCAGATTATATTACTTATGTAAAACCACAAGAAGGAACTTTTAGATATAAATTAAGAAATTTTGTAGATCATTCATATTTTGATAATTTTATAATGGGTATAATATTTTTAAATATGATATCAATGGCTTTAAATTCTGATGATAATGATCCTAATTTTGATTATACTTTAAAATTTGCAAATTGGATTTTTACAGGAATTTTTGTAGTTGAATGTTTACTTAAATTAGCTGCTTATGGTTTAGATTATTTTTATTATGGATGGAATAAATTTGATTTCTTTGTTGTAATAGCATCAATTTTAGATATTATTATTGCAAATATTGATGGTATTGATGCAGCTTTTTTAAAATCATTTCAAATTATAAGAGTTCTAAGAGTTTTAAGAGTAACTAGAGTTTTAAGATTAATAAAAGCTTTAAAAGGATTAGAAAAATTATTACAAACATTAAATTGGTCAATTTCTGCATTAGCAAATGTATTTATTTTAATGTTTCTTATTTTTTGTATATTTTCAATTTTAGGTTGTTATTTATATGATGGATTAACATATTCTAAATATATGGATAAAATGGTATATTTAAATAAATATAATAATTTGGATAATTTTTATACTGGATTCTTACTTGTTTTTAGATCTACAACTGGAGAAAATTGGCCTGGAGTAATGGAAGAACTTGCATTTATAGATGAAGAAAAATTTGATGAACCAATTGCTTATATTTATATGTTAGTTATGAATTTTGTTTCTGCTGTAATTATGCTTAATTTATTCCTTATGGTTACTTTACAACAATATGATGATTTTACAACTAAATCATATAATCCTATTGATAAATATGAAGCTTTTTGTGAAGAATTTAAATCTGCTTGGAATAAAAATTCTACTCCTAAAGATAAAGGTTTTAGAATTAAAAAAATATTAATTACTAATTTTTTCACTGATTTTAGTTGGAAAAAATTAAATTTCCCAGATATTAATAAATTAGAATTTATTAAAAAATATGTTTTGGATTTGAAATTAAGAAGTGATCCTGAAAATTATGTATATTTTCATGATGTTTTATATAAAATAATTGTAAAACAAATGGGTGATAATGTAGATAAAACAAATCCAGATAATGCATTAGTAGTAAAAACAGAAAAAAAAGTAGGAGAATATATTAGAAATATGATATCAAATTATATTAAAAGGAAAAAAATAATAAAAAATAAAGAAAAAAATCTTTTAACAACATTTAATCCATTAACATCACATTTATATTTCAAAATGTCATATTTATATTTTAAAACTTTTATTACTTATTACAAAGAAAATGCAGAAATAATTAAACAACAAGAAGATGCATTTTCTCTGAATTCTAGTTCAGAAGAAAATGAAGAAGAAGAAGAAGAACATAATATTGTAGATATAAGAAGTATGGGTAGTAGTGCTAGAGTAAGTGAACATCAAAGACTTAAAGAAACTGATAGAGATAATACAAGAAAATTAATGACTTTTAGTATTAATAGTAGTAATCGTTTTTTAAAATCAAATATTGGAAATAATTCTGGGTTTCATTAATTAATATATTTATTAATTATTATGTGTATTTTTATTGTTTTTATTATAATATTTTATTAAATTTTTTCTTATTTTTGAAATTTTAAATAAAAAAAATATTATTTTAACTTTAATAAGATTTTTTTTATTTATTTATTTATTTATTTTAAATCATATTTATTTATCTTTTTGATTCTTTTTTTGTTCTTCTTTTCTTTTTTTCTTTGCAGCTTTTTTAGCTTCTCTTTTAGCTTTATTATCTTTCTTTTTCTTCTCTTGTTTAACAGTCCTTTTATAATTAGGTAAATAATTATCTAAATCACTAGATAATTCTTTAATTAAATTTTCATCAGTAACTTTTTTATCACTTTCATATTTAGAAACATCAATAGGGAAACCAGAAACAATAATAGGACCTTCTTTTCTTACAGCAACAGTATAAGTAAATTGTGCAACAATATCTCCTTTTTTTTCAGCTAAAACTGGATAAGCATGTAATAATTCATATTTAGTACATTCACTTAATCCTAATTTCATAGTAGTTTTAAAATTTTGAATTTGTGTTTTCATTTTAATATTTTCTTCCTTATCAAAAGCATTAAATGTAAATGGAAAAGAATAAAAATTACTTTCAACAATACTTAATAATTTTCTCCCAGATTCAGTTCTTAATTTATAAGTAGTTTCCAAAGCTCTTTTATAAACATTAGTTTTAATTCCAGTTTCTTTTGGTTTTCCTTCACCAGAACTTACAATAACATCAAGTGCGAAAACATCTCCAAATTCAAATTTTCTTTGATCAACTTTTTGTTCATAAGTACTTTTATTAATAATAGTTTCCATACCATCAATAATATCTTTTTTCATTCTATGACTTAAAACACCTTCAACAGGATTAACTTTATAATCCTTACATATTTTAGAAATAGCATCAGTAACATCATTATTAGTAGGTCCATCAATTCTCATTAATCTCAAACCAGCTTGAATTGAATTATAAGCAGCTAAAATGACATCAGCTTTAATTCCTGATATTTTATGATCTTCATTAGAAATTACAATTGTATGACCAACTATTGATGCAAAACCATTAATTTCTACTCCTAAATTTAATTTTGCAACATCACCTTCTGAAAGTGTTTTATATTCATGTGAATCATCTGATAATTCTAATGGTGCTGAGTAATTTCCACATACTTCATTTAATGATATACATGTTGGGAATGCTAAACCTTTTATAAATTTTTTTTTTGTATATATTTTTGATAGTTCTTCTTTTATAAATAAATCTGATTGAGAACATAATTCATATAAATTTGCTCCTGGTTTACATTTAACTATTAAGGCTTGTAAAGCTTTATCTGCTATCATTCCTGCATCTTGAAGAAATGAAAATGCACGAGGATCTTTTGAAAAATCTTCTCCTATTTTATCTTCTACTTCCTCTTCTTCTTCTACTTCTTCTACTTCTTCTTCTTCTTCTTCCTCTTCTTTTTCAACTTTTTTTTCTTTTTTTTCCATTATATCTTTTTTAAAATAAAAATTATATTTTATGAGAAATTAAATATTGTTTTTTATATTTATCATTAAAATAAAAATAAAATGAAAATAAATAATAAAATTTATTGTATTTTAATAATTTAATTACTTAAAAAAGCAAAACAATATTCAAATTCTTGATTATTTAATTTGTTTTTCTAATTCAATTTTAACTTCTGAAAATCATTTAATATGAGTTGAATCAAATAAAATAATTATATATATTATTATAATATAATCTTTAAATTTTTTTTAGTTTATAATTTCTTAAATCGTATCTGTAAATTTTATTTTTCCAATTATTTATTCAACTGAATGAATTTAGAATGTTGTTTTTTTCTTTCTCTTGATTATTGGATATTCTTTTAAATCTTGAAATACTCTTGTTTTATATGAGTTATCTAAACCAAGTAATACATTTATATTTTTATTATATAAAACAATGTAACTTAATAATTATTTTATCATTCATTTTATATGATTTTATGCAAATATTTATATTTTTAATTTAATAATATTTTTAAAAATTATTTTTTAATATAAATTTCTATTTTATGTATTTAATACTTTTTTTATTTAAAATTTAA
This sequence comes from Isotricha prostoma, assembly GCA_023807205.1. NCBI lineage: Eukaryota > Ciliophora > Litostomatea > Vestibuliferida > Isotrichidae > Isotricha > Isotricha prostoma. The sequence continues at coordinate 8,474 of JAJMZS010003388.1, read as the reverse complement.
AATAATATATAATACTACTTTCTTAAAATTATCTCATATTTTACTTTATATTATATAAGAAAGTGAAAAACTTTTTTTTTAAGTAAAAAAATTTTACAAAAAAAACTTCCAAAATTTTTTTAATAATTAATATCATCTTGTTTAATCATTTCATAAGCTTTTTCAATTAATTCCAACAAATCATCTTTTTTACTTAATAACATATTCATTTTTTCAATTCCCATTTCTTTAATCATTCCAGTGATTTTAGCAGCTTCATCAGGATGATAATTAAAAACAATTTCATAAATCGAATCAGCAATTTCATTTGAAATTTCTTCATTTTCTTTACTATCAATCATTTCTCTATTATAAACAATATTAGGTGGATATTTAAATTGAGATTGTAATTGTGAAGGATTTAATAATTGTAAATTTCTCTGATCAATTTCTTCATTTTTATCATTTTGATTTTTAATAAAAATATTTTGTCTTTGTGGATTATACATAAAAGGTAAAGGTTGCATTGAAATTGGCATTGGCATTTGATTTATATTTGGAAAATTACCAATGACTGGTCTATTTTGATTTTGCATCATCATCATCATTTTTGCTTGTTGTGCCATCATATTTTGTTGTTGGAAGTTTTGATTTGCATTATTACTAAATTTATTACCGTTTATATTATTATTATTAGCATTCATTGAATTCATTTTAAATTTATTGTTATTGTAATTATTATTTTTTCTTCTCATGTTATTATTATTATTTTGGAAATTATTTTGATTATACATCATATTTTGTTGTTGAACGTTAAAATTATTAAAGTTATTATTATTGTTTTGATTTGACATATAGAAATTTTCTTTTCCATTTACTAATATCATATTTGGAAAAAAATTATTATTATAATTATTGTTTGAGTTAGTATTATTGTTTAGTTCATTATTCATTTGAGCATAATTTGATTGAGAATTCATATAATTTTTATTAATATTTTGATTTAAATTACCTGGTAATGGAGCATTCATATCTTGTGATTGTGGTGGATACATATTATATTGATTCATTTGTTTGTCTCTATTATTTGGATAATTTTGATTTTGTATTTGTTGCATTGTTTCTTCAAATGATATAGGAATGCATTCAAATTCAGGTTGTCTTTGCATACAAAATTCATTATATTTTTGCATAAATAATTCATAATCTTTTAATTTTCCTAAAGTTACAATTCCTGATTTTGTATTTAAATCAATTTCTACATCTTTAGGTGAATATTCTTGTAACATAACAACTTTAATAAATAATCTAATTTCTTTTTCTAAATCATGTTCATTTGTAATTTCACTAATTGAATAAATTAAATTAAATTGAACTTTATATTCATCATTTGAATAATTATTATTTGTAAAATTTGCTCTTTTTTCTCTTTCTTCTTTTTTAGTAGCATATTTAACACAAAGAGGAGGTAAACCAGGAAAAGAAATTTGATTTATTTTAGTATCTGAAATACATTTTGAAGTTTCTTCAAAATTTGAAAAAGTAATAAATCCACTTCCTTTAGAATTTCCCATTTGATCTTTAATAACACTAGAATATATAATATTACCATATTTTTCAAATAATTTCCTTAAATCAATATCAGTAAAATTTAAAGGGAAATTTACAACAAATAATGTTAAATTTCTACCTTGATTATTAGAATAAACTAAATTTACTATATTTAATTGTTTACCATTAATTTCTTTACCATTTAAATTTTTTTTTGCTTCTTCTGCTTCTTTTTCATTACTATAATAAATATAACCATAACCTTTAGAATTACCATTTTCATCATATTCAAGTTTACCAGATTCAATATCACCATATTTCAAAAACATATTATAAAATTCTTTTTGTGTTATACTAGGATCAATATTCTTTACAAGAAGACTTTGATTTATTTTCTTTTCTTTATGACCACCACCTCGTCCTTCATAATTACATATTCTTATTGGTTTTCCTTTTACATTTTGAGATAATTTTGGTTTTAAAATTTCACCATTTAATTCATATCTTGCTTTCTTTGCCCAAATATCATCTTCAAAATATACTTGTGCCCATATATTTGAAACTTTTGAATTGTTTAATGTTGCAAATTGAAAATGATAATTTTTGAAAAAATTAGATAAATCATCAAATGTTGTATCTTTTGGTAAATCAGCCACGAAAAGAATGTTTGATTTTTTATGTTCAGTTTGAGTTTGGGGGTTCATTTAATTTTTGATTTTTTTAATTATCGGAAAATTATATTAAATTTGTTTTTATTTTTCAAATTAAATTTTATTTTTAAAATGGTGTTTTATTAAATTAAAAAAAAACTATTTATTTTAATTTGAAGTTAATTATTAATTAATCATCATTTAAATTTGAATTATAATTAACTTTACTAATTTGCCCTATTTCATTATCTAAATATAAAAGTTGAATTTCATTTGTAATTAAAGGAATATTAATTGAATTTTTATCATTAATTGGAATATAAAATTTTTCTCTATAAATATTCATAAAATCATTATTTAATTGAGAATATTCTTCAATAATATCTCTTTCATCTTTTTTAAAAGTATAAATATAATTTTGATTTTTTTCATCAGGGTCTTCATTTCCAGCTAATAATATTAATTTATCATCACCAAAATATCCAACTCCAAAAAAAGAAGGATTAAAACTAATATTATCTTTAAGAATAAAATCAACATAATCCCATTCTCTATGTTCTTTTCTTAAATTACATCTTTCAATAGAATTAATAAAAGTATGATGTAAAATAAATCCAGAGAAAGCATATAAATAAATATTATTAACTAAACAAAGAGTACATTCATTTCTTTGTTCACATAATGAACTATCAAGATTAATTTCATCATTATCAATATCATATAATTCAACAGTATTTGAATTTGTTCCACCAACAATAAAAATATATTTTGGGGGTACATAAATCATACTATGCCATGTTCTTGGTTCAATTAAATCTTTTAATTTTATTGGTTCAATTTTATGATCCTCTGTATTTAATAAATCTATCATATAAAAATCTTTTAATATTTCATTTTTTTCATTTAAACTTGGATCTTTTTGTATTTCACCACCTGAAATAAATAATCTATTTTTCCCATTACAAATTGCACTAAAACAATTAAATTTTTTTAATTCTGAACATTCTTCATTTGAATAACGAAATAAATTTGCTTTTTGAGTTGAAGTGTCTACTATTACTATTTCTAAATAATCTTGATTATCTAATATAAATGAACCAATAAATTTATTATTTTCAATATATGCTGATTTAATATCTTTTGGAATATCTAATCCTACATATTTTACTTTTAATTTAACATTGGATTCTTTAAAAATATCTTTTATTTTCATTTTTGTTCTTTCATTTAATTTTATGTTATTTTCGTCGTAAATATTATATTCACCATCATTTTGGAAATTAATTTTTGAAAGAATATCTTTAAATTGTGTTGTTTCTTCAAAAGAAGAATTTAAAATGTCTTCATCTTCATTATTTTTTATATTAAAATTTATTTTTCTAATAGTTTTAATAGAAGAGTGATTTATTTCAGGATGTTCAAAATGATTTAAAGGAGATGCTTTTAACTTTGTTGAATTATTTTTATTTTCTTCTATATTATTATTTTCTATAATTTTAGTTTGTGTTTTTATGTTTTTTTGTTTTTTATTATTTGTACTTGAACATGAACCCATTTTTTATTTTAAAAATAACACTTTAAACTTATTTTTTTTTTGAATAAATATTATTTATATAATTCTAATATTTATTATTATTAACAAATGAGTGATCAAGAAGATAATGATAATGTTGTTATTGATATTGATGATGAAGAAGAAGATGGAGTAAAATTTATTTTTTTAATATTTAATTATTAATGTTATTAGGAAGAAATGACTTATGATTTGGATGATTTAGCTAAACAATGTGAAGGAACTGAATGTGTTGTAAAAGAAAGATCAGAAAACAATAGAGTAAATTAATTTTATAAAAATATTTAGAGACAAAAATTCGATTCTGCTTCATATGAAAAAGAAAGACAAGAAAAAAAGAAGAAATAAATTATTATTAAATAAAAAAAATTAAAAATATTATTATAATTATAAACTATATAACTTAAATATCAAAAAAAAATTTACTTTATTTATAAAACACATGAAAACAATCCCCAAAAAGTAAAAAAAAAAAAAAAAATAAAAACAAAAAAAAAAATAAAAATAAGATAACTGTTAAATTAAATTAAATGTTAAATAAAACTAAAAGGGAATTAAAATAAATTAATTCACTAACCCTTAAACTAAAATTAAGGGAAAGATTTCTTAGTCATAATTTCATAAAACTCATCAAAAGTAAGTTCAGTACCATTAGCAGAAGCTCTTTCTAACATATCTTTTAATTCTTCAGCACTCATATTTTCTCCTAATTCTTGAGCAATTTTTTTAAGTGAACTTAAAGTAATAGTATCAGCATTAGGATCATCAATAAACAATTCAAATATTCTATGAATTCCTTCTTTACTTTCTTTATCACCTAATTTGTTATTGATGCTTCCTACAAAATCATCAAAATTAACTCCTCCATTTTTTGCTGCTTCAGGTGTATCTAAATCTGCAATTAATGTATATATTGTTGGATTTTTTGAATCAAATCCTAATGATTGCATTGCTGCTTTTAATTCCTTTGGATCTATTTTTCCTGTTCCATTTGTGTCAAAAAGATCAAAAGCTTGACGAATTTCGTCTACTTCGTCGTTTGATAATCCACTTTTTTCTACTTTTGTTGTTGTTGTTACTGTTGTTTTTTGAACCCTTCTTGACATTTTATATATTTAATTTAGTAATTTTAGATATTTTATAATTTTTTTTCATTTTTTTTTAATTTTTTTTTTTTTTTTTGGGTAATTTTTTTTTATTTTGTTTTAATTCAAGTTAAAAAAAGTATGTTATTTTTCATCAAAATTAATTAAATTTCACATTAAAAAAATGAATTATAGTAACCAACCCTTATTTCAAATGAATAATTGCTCTTCATCTAATGAAAAAGAAATGTTAATATCTCATTTAAAAAGTAAAATATTTCAATTAGATGAAAATGAAAAAGCATATTGTGATTTATTAAATAAATTTAAGAAATTACAAAATGAATTTCAATTAATGAATGAAGCAAAAATGAGACTTGAATATGAATTAAAACAAAAATCAGAGTCTTTTAATAAAAATTTAGATGAATTACGTGGACAAAGTAATTCATTATCAAATGAATTAAATGATAAAAATGCAATGAATCAAAAATTATTTGCAGATAATAATAATTTATTTAAAAATTTAGAAGGCCAAAAAACACAAAATGATAATTTAATATTACAAGTAAATCAAAATGAAAATTTGATAAATCAAATGACAGAAGAGAAAAATAATGGAGAAAATCAAATAAAAGTTTTATGTAATAATCAACAAGAAAATCAAGAAAATATAAAAAATTTAAATAGAGAATTAGATAATTTAGAATTACAATCAAGAGATTTGGGTACTTTATTAAATCAAAAATCATGTGAATTATCAAATAATCAAAGAGAATTAAATAATGTATGTTGTGAAAATCAAAATTTAAAAGATAAATTAGCAAATAGAGAAAATAGTTTAGAAGCAATTCAAAAACAATTAGATATGGCAAATCAAACAATAGTACAAATTGAAAATGATTTTAATGATATGAATAATAAAAATAATAAAGAAAAAAGTGATTTGAATAATATTAGAAATGAATATGAAAAAGAAAGAGCAATTAGAATGGAAGCAGAAAAAAATAATCATAAATTACAAGGTATTAATAGAGAAAAAGAAGATAATTTACATAAATTATCTTTAATTAATGATTCACTTAAAATGAATTTGGATCAAGCAAATAATACAAAAAATAAAATGTCTGGTGATATTGAAAAATATAAAAGTCATATTATTACTTTAACAGAACAAACTCAAAAATTAACTGAAGAATTAGAAAGAATTGTTGAAGAAGATAATAAATCATATGATATAGTAGATAGAACTGATAGATTATGTGAACTTGTAAATGAACAAAAACAAATATTAAATAAAGAAATGGAAGAAATTGCAAATTATAATAATGTTATGAAAAGTTTTTCTCCTTCGAGAATGCAAAATTCATATTCTTTGTATTAAATTAAATAAAATAAAAATAAATAATTTTTTTGTGTTGAATAAATTTATTATTTTTTTAAAACATTATTTAAAAAAGGAATATCACAATCATTATATGGTGATATAATAATTTATAAGCAATTATATATAAACAAAATTAAATTAAGCAATTTATAAAACGATTCTTTATCTATTCAATTATCAGTTAAAGAAATTACTCTTTTCATTTCTATCCCTAAAGTAGGAACTTTTATTTTATTATATATAATATAATAATTATAAAATTTTCCAAAATCAATTTTTTCATCTTCATGAATATGAGGAAAATCATTTAATTTTGTTTTATCTGTTACTAATTTAAATATTTCATCTTTTGTTAAATAACCTTTATTATCTTTATCTAAATTTTTAAATTCATTATAAATTCTTTGTTTTTGAATAAACTTTTTAGCTTCAATTGATACATGGAAAAATTTAGTAACATCTATTAATTGTCTTTTTAACTTTTCTTCTCCTTTTTCTTTTATAAACTTTTCTATTTCATTTTTAAAATCATCATTAACATATTTTTCATGTTTTAAAGTTTCATTTATTAAAAATTGAGCATCAACATATATTCTCCCTTCTTTTAATTTATGATCATCTTCATGAGTTTTGAAATTTTTATTTTTATGAAAATTCATATATAATTTAGTTAAATTTTCAGATTCAATATAAGTAATATAAAAAGTTCTTAAATCTTTCAAAGTAGCAACATCATTATTTAAAATAAACATAACTTTCTTAATATCAGGATTAAAATTAGAAGGAATAGTTTGACAACTTTCATCACTTTCTTTAATTAATTGTAATTCACTAAAAGCTTGAATTGCATTTACTCTTTTATCAGGATCTCTTTCTAATAAATGCATAGCTAAATTTTTTAATTGTGGATTTTTAAATCCATTAAAATTAATTTTTTTATGAAGAACTTCATCCATAATTGTATCATTTTGATTTTGATTACCTGAAAAAGGTTGTGTACCATTAACCATATTATATAAAACAACACCAACAGACCATAAATCAACTTTAGTATTATAATTTTTCCCTTCATAAATTTCAGGTGCTGCATATTGTGGAGTACCAATTTGTTCAGTAAATCTTCCATTATTATCTTTTGGTATATAATCACTAAAACCAAAATCAGTTAATTTAATTATATTTTTACCATTTTCATTTTTAATCAAAAAATTTTCTGGTTTAATATCTCTATGAATTATTTTTAATTCTTCATGTAAATATATTAATGATTTTAATATTTGGTGTAAAATATCAATTGATTCTTCTTCACTTAATTTCTGATTTGGACTATGAATTATATGATCAAATAAATCTCCTCCTTGACATAATTCAAGAATAAAATGAAGAGAATTATTATCTTCATATATTTCATAACATTTTATTATATTTTCATGAATTAATTCTAATGTTATGTTTACTTCTCTTTTAAAATAAATATTTTTTGATACGTCATTTTTCCATATACTTTTTATTGCAAAATTTTCTCCTTTTGAATCAATTCCTTCTCTTACTATTCCTGATACTCCTCTTCCTAAAAATATATCTTTTATTTTTATAAATTTGTTTACATCGTCAAATTTTGTTTTTTCACTTAAACGATTATATATTTTTATAGGACTTTCTTTTTTTGTTAATGATTGAATATTACTGTTTATGTTTTTTTCTGATGTTTGGTTTATACTTAATGTTGTGTCTTTTAATTGTCTTTGTGAAGGAGTTTTTTTTATAGGAGAACAAATTCCCATTTACTTCTTATATAAAATTGATTAATTTTTTAATTTTTTTTTATTGTTTATTAATTTTTTTTTGTTAATGAAAATTTTAAAGATTGAAAAATTTATTCTTTTTATATAATCATATTATAATTAATAAGTAGTGGTAAATGAGACAAAAAAGGTACATCAAACTCATGCATAATGTTACAGTCAGAAATCAGGAACTATTCGCGAAGGCGGGCCTTTTTTTCTATTTTTATTATTGATTATTTCAGGAATAATTTAAATTATTAATAATTAGAAATTAATTTTTTAATTATTTCATCTATCTAATTTTTTAATATATAATATTTATTAATTCTTTTTGTAATTTTCTGATAATGTCAAATAATGCTATAAATCGACATTTTAAAGAAAAAATTAATCTTCTTAATATTGATTTTTCAAATAGAAATTCTAAATTAAATAGGTAAAACTTAATCAAAATAAAAAATT
>JAJMZS010003387.1:0-19695 GCA_023807205.1 Isotricha prostoma | reverse complement strand
AAATTTTTATAGAAGAATAATTATTCATTTAACTTAATTTTATTTAAAATAAATGTGTAATCACTCTTTTAAAGACTCAATTAAAAAAGGTGTATCATATTGTACAAAGTGTTCAATCTTATCATATAATAATAATATATCAATTAATATTCCTTTATTATCAAATAATATAATGAATTTAGATCCTCTTTTACTTAAATTTAAACATACTAAATCACGAATTGATTATACGAAAGAATTTAATTATTTATACATCACTTTTCGTCATGTGGGAATTAATCAAATAAAAAAAATATCAAATAATTATAATTTATCAAAAAATTCGATTTATAGAGCTATTAATTATTTAGATGAAATATATTTAAATTATCCAATTTCACCTCAATTAATTGAAAAAATATCATCAATTTGTTTATTGTTAAGTATTCAATTTAATGAATGTTGTACTAAAAAAACAGATGAAGATTTAAAAGGTTTTAGTAAGTATTTAAATACAATAAAAGATATTAGAGATATTGAATTATTATGCTTAAAATGTTTAAATTATGAATTAAGTTATTTTTCATCTTTTGATTATATAAATTTATTTTTTTCCTTAGGTTTCATTTTCCCAAATAAAAATAAAATAAATCAAATTGATATTAATATTACAAATTTATATTTGCAATGTATAAAAATATTAAATATAATAATTGAAGATATAAGATATTTAGAATTAGATCCTTATATTTTAGCTCTATCAATAATTAAATTAATTTGCAGTCAATCAATTTATTTTAATGAAAATATAATTCAATACATATATGGTATAAATTTTATCAAAAGAAAAATATATTAAATGTATAATTAATATTAAAATTATTTTGTCAACTATAAAACAGTCTTTTATTGATATTATTTATTTAAATAATTTTCATATGATGAATAATAGTATTGAAAATATTTATTCAGATTTTACATCTGATAATTCAACTTCTTTAAGTGAATAATAGGGTATTAAAAAGTAAGAGTATTTTATCACCACTATTTATATAAATAGTTTTTATATATATTCATGTTTATTAGTTAGAAACTAATTTTAAAAGTTTATAAAAATATCTTGGTAATTTTTTTTATTTTATAAGTATATAAATTGTTAGCAGAACTATTAGTAATTTTTAAATAGTAACTTTTTTTAAATTTATTTCATATATATAAAACTAAGTTATTAAAAACTATTTTAAACATATCTTCATTTTGGAAAAAAAAAAATTAAGTTAAATTTATTATATAATTAATTAGGAATATATCCTTTACATAATAAACTACCACATTCACATTTTTTATAAGATAAAGATTTATTATCTTTAATATTATCATTAAAATTACTTGAATAACAAAAAGTTAATTCTTCTCCTTTTTTAATATCTTTATTAGCAAAAAAAGCACAATGAGGAATAAAATGTTCAACTCTAATAAATTCAAAATATAAATTAGGTTGACAAGAATGATTAATAAATCTTGAACAATTACCAAATTTTTCACTATTAATAAAAGTATTTAAAGAAAAATTATTTTCATAACATTCTCTAATTTGTAAAATATAATTTGGTTTTTTTAAAATATAATTCATATAAATTTTTCTTTCTGCTTCTTCTTTACTTATAATTTCTCCAATATATTCACATACAAAATCTCCTTTTGAAATATCATTATTTGCAAATAAACCAAATCCTTTTGTTTTATTTATATATTTTATCATTAAAGAATTGTTTATTCCATTTTGAATTATTCTATTTGAACAATTTATTTTTCTACATAAACAATTTGAATTACATTCATAAATTTGATTATGTTTACTTATACAATTACATGAATCAATATCACATGAAATTTTACAATTACAACAATAACTTTTTGGTAATTTATAATTATCAAGAATATTTTCTTCATTTTGATTTTGAAATTTAAGTAAATTTGTTTTAAATATTTTTAATTCTGTTATATAATTTGTTGTAAATTGGAAATTTTTTATTAGTTTTGTTTTATCTTTTGAATTTAGTAATATTTGAGTTTTTTCTTTTCCATTTGAAATATCAATATATTTTATTTTTTTTTGTGTTGTTGATGTCTTTTGATATATAGTTGATGAATTTAATTTTCTTTTATTTCCTAATAATTCTTTTTTATTTATTTTATTTGTTTTATTATGTATTGTATTTATTAAATTTGTACTTTTTTCAGATAATAATATTTCACTTTCCATTATTTGAAAAAAAATATTTATTTTAAATTAAATAAATTCCTATTTTAAATTCCATTTAAATAAAAATTAGTTAAATAATAATTAAAAAATGAATTTAAACAACCTAAAAAGTGAAATATTACACATATTTCAAAAAGAAGGAAAAATAATTAAAAGTTTTGTAGATGATCCATATTTCAATCTTCAAAATTTTGAATTTTTAAAAGCAAAAAATAAAAACTTAATAACAATTGGAGAAGGAGCATATGGAAAAGTCTTTTTAGCAAAACATAAAAAAACTGATAAAAAATATGCAATTAAAGTAATAAACAAAGAAAAAATAAAATTAAAAAATCAAAAACTAGATTCAATATATAAAGAAATAACAATACATGGCTCTTTAATTCACCCAAATATAATTAGATTATATTCATATTCAGAAGATGAAAAAAATTTTTATTTTATAATGGAATTTGCAGAAAATGGAACTTTATATAACTTAATAAAATTTCGAAGATTAAATGAAGAAGAATCATTTGATTATTTTATCCAAATAATATCATCAATATATTTTTTACATAATAACAATTATGTTCATAGAGATTTAAAACCAGAAAATTTATTATTGAATATAGATAATAAGATTAAATTATGTGATTTTGGACTTTGTACAGAAACTGCATTTGGTTTAAGAGAAACTTTTTGTGGTACTTTTGATTATATGGCACCTGAATTAATAAATAATAAACCTTATAATCAATCAATTGATATTTGGAGTTTAGGTATTTTATTATATGAAATGTTACATGGTTATCCTCCTTTTAAAGGTATTAATAAAGATAAAAAATTTAATTTTGAACAATTAAAAAAAAATGTTAATAAAGAAGATTTTGAAATTGATGTAAATTTAAATCTTAGTCATGAATGTGTTGATCTTATTTATCAATTATTAGATAATGATTCTAATCAAAGAATTAAAATTGATGAAATTTTATTTCATCCTTGGATTAAAAAATATGAAAAAAAATATTTGAAAGAAAAATTGAATTTAAATGATGAAAATAAAATAGAAAAAAATATGAGTGTTATTGAAAAAGAAATTAATAATGTAAATATTGAATATAATAAAGGAAAAAAAATTAATGAAAGTGAAGATAAAAAAAATAATGAAAATGATGAAAAAAAAATTAATGAAAATGGAGATAAAAATATTAATGAAAATGATGTAAAAAAAATTGATGAAAATGATGAAAAAAAAATTAATGAAAGTGATGAAAAAAAAAACTATGAAAGAAATGAAAAAAAAATTAATATATTAAATAATAATAATATTGAGAAAAATAAAAGTGAAAATGAAGATAAAGTTATGGAAAAATATATTGAAAGAGTAAGTGGAAGTAAAAAAAGAATTTTATCAGATAACCCATTTAAAAAATCCAATTCAAATAATAATAAAAATGATAATATAAATAATGAATTTTCACTTTTTAATTTAACAAATGATACAAATAAAGAATCACAAAAAATTATTAAAAAACATGAATCATTTAATTATAATGATTATCCAAATTTAGAAAAAGAATATCAAAAAAATAAAAAAGAAGAATTAAAATATCCATTAAAATTTTTTGAAGAAACAGACAGAGGAGAGATAAATAATAAAGTAATTGATGATTCAAAATCTTCTGAATTTCAAATTAATAATTTAATGAATATCTTAGAAAATGCTCAAAATTTAAAAGAAAAGAAAAAAAATGTTAAAAAAGCTACTTTACATACTCCTTCAGTATTTTCTAATTTTTTCAAATGTGCTAGTGGAAAATAAATTAATTTTATAAAATAAAAATGAAATTAACAACATTCATAATTAAATAGAATTAATTGAATATATAATAAAAAAATAAAATATATAAAAAATATTTTACATTAATAAAAAATATATTCAACATCCAAAAAATATAATAATTATACAAAATAAATGTCATTTCTATCATTGTCAAAAGATTTTTTAATAGAAGGCTCAATAAATAATTTACTAACAATAATCTTAATAAATATAGAACAGATAAAAAAATATTAGATAGTTAAAATGAAAAAATATTTAAAATCCAAAAATGCCAAAAGAAGTTTTAAAATAAATAATAAAAAATACAAATATTATATAAAAGAATTTCCAATATTAAGAAGTGAAAAAGATAATGAAAAACTTACTCCAAAAGGTTATTTAATAAAAAAAATTGTTAATAAAAATAGAAAATAATAATATAGTTTGTAAAATTAAATGGCAATTATGAAAATTATAATGATGAATAATTTTTGACTGTAAAAGGATCTAAGAGAAATAAAATTTTTTGATTTAGAAAATGATATTTTTTTGATTTAGTTGAATTGTTGTATGTTGAACTATTAAGAATAAATAATATAAAAGAAAGATAATGGAATATATAAAATAATTTAATAATAATTAAATAAATCTTTAATATGGGAAAAGGATGGTAAAATAAAATACAATGATGATTTTAAATAAAATTCATGAAATAATTTTCCAAAATATTTTATTTTAAAATATAAAAAGAATATATTTATAAAACAGAAAAATTTTAGATTTCTTTAAAAATACTATTTTGAGAGCTAAATTTATTTTAGAAAATGAACAAATTTTTGATTTAATAATATCAAATTTATTGATTGTATTTGATTAATTTTAATACTGGAATTAATATTTAGCAAAAGTTTGCTTTGTTTAAATATACTAAATTTAATAATCAGATTTTTATTTAGTGAATTATTATTTTTATTTAAATTAATTTTTTTTAATTTTGATTTTTACATTTAATTATAATTTTTGATTAAAATGTTTAAAAAATGAATAATTTAATTTAAAAATTTCTTTCTTTGATATTTTGAATATATTACTAAATATTAATTTATTATTTCTTCATCATAAATAAGATTTAGATTTATTCATAAATTGATTTTATTAATTAATTAATTTATTTATATTAAATTATGGAACTTTTTTTAAATTATAAAAATAAAAATAATCAATATAAGTAAGTAAATAAAAGAAATTTTATAATAAATTTGAGTAAAATATTATTTTGAATTTTGCTTTTATAATTTGTTAATATTTAAAACTAATTCAAAAATAAAAAAATTTAATAACAATTTTTCACTATATAACTCAAACAAATAAAATGAAATTAAATTTAAAAATCAATATGAATAATATACAAAAAAAATTTAATGAATATTCTGAATTAAAAAAAATACCTTCAGATTCAGTAACATATTTATTTAAATTAAATGATGGAAGATTATGTGTTTGTACTGATACAAAAATAATTAAAATATTCAAATTTGAAAATGATGATTTTAAAGAACAAATTTCAATTCCAAATTCAAGCCCCTATATTTCAAAAATAACTCAATTAAAAAATGGATTAATAGTATATAAAGCAGAAAATGAAACACTCAATTTTATAAAACTATCAGAAAATTCATATGAAATTAAATATAAATTACAATTAAATAAAGAAATATTTAAAGATCTCCGACTCATAATATCAATAAAAGAATTAACTGATGAAAGAATAGCAATTTTAGTAAACGATTTTAGAAAAGATAAATTATGTTTTATCAATTTTACAAATTCTACTTATGAATTAAATACTTATATAAGTCTTTTTGTAAATAGTCAATGTAAATTATCATTAGATATAGAAGAAATACCAAAACTAAATCAAATTGCATATTTTACAAATGGTAATTTATGTTTTTATGATTTAACATCTTATGAATTAAAGAAAACAATGAATAATTTAAATGGATTTGAATGGACTAATTGTTTATTATTATATAATGATGATTATTTAATTCTTGGAAGTGAATATGCGGATTGTAATGAAGGAAGTAAAAATGTTTATTTAGTTAAATGTTCTACTTATGAATTAATTGATTCTTTTTATTCAGATGAATTTAATTATATGTTTTGTACTGCTATTAAATTATTAACTAATAAATCTATTCTATTTGGATTTCATGCATATGATTATAATACTAAATTTTTACAAATTAAAATTGAAAATGAAAAAATTGTTTTTGTTAGTTTTAAATATTTAAGTAATAAAGAATATGATGGTGAAATATGTGGAATTGAAGAATTTGATGATGTTATCATTAGTGGGAATAGAGATGGGTTTATATATTTATATAAGTAATTTATAAATTAAATAAAAAATCTTTAAAATAAAAAAGAAACAATAAAGATAATAAATGAATATTTTTTATTCCAACTAATATGTTTAATATTTTTTATTTATTTGATTCAAATTATTATTTTTTATATTAAATTTTTTCAATAATGAAAAAATTATTTAAAACAGAATTATTAATATAATTAAAAATATATATTTACCAGTATATAACATAAATTTTTAATTATTATTTTTTTTATCAAATAAAAGAATTTAATTTAAAAATGATTCATAATCCAAAAAAAAAATTATTTATAAAATTCAAAACAGAAAAAGAAAATCAATCAATTCCAGAATCTGAATTACATAGAACAAGAAATTCAAAAGGAGAAAAATTTTACAATGAATATAAATACATACAATATTTAGGAGAAGGGACATTTAGTAAAGTAAAATTAGTAACTAAAAATAATCAATTATATGCAATGAAAGTAATAGATAAAAAATTATTAAGAAAAAATAATAAAGGTTTTTCAAAAGATGAAAATGGGGAATTAATAATTTCTTCAATGTTAGAAGATGCATTAAAAGAAATTGCAATATTAAAAAAATGTCATCATAAAAATATAATAAAACTATTTGAAATATTATATGATGATGAAAAAGAAAAATTATATTTAATATTAGAATATTGTCCAAAAGGTCCTTTAATTTTATATGATGAAGATACAGATGAATTTTCAATAAATAAAAATTACTTTATTAATAAAGATTTTTATGAAAATTTAAATGAAGATAATAATTCACTAATAGAAAAAGAAAAAGAAAAAATAACAAAAGAAGATTATACAGAAGATGAAATTCGTTATTTTTTACGTCAAATAATAAAAGGAGTATCATATCTTCATCATAATGGAATAATACACAGAGATTTAAAACCAGATAATATTTTAATATCAAATAAAAATAAAATAAAAATAACTGATTTTAATGTAAGTTCATTATTAAAAGATAAAAAAAATGATAAAATAGGAAAAAAAATAGAAGGAACACTTTATTTTAGAGCACCAGAAACTTGTTTATCAGAAGATAATAAAAATAATAATGTTGATATAAGAGGAAAACCACTTGATATATGGTCAATTGGTGTTATTGCTTATATTTTAGCTTATAAAAAATTCCCTTTTGAAAATGAAAATCTTATTGAATTATTTAATTTGATTGAAAAAGGAGATTATGTTATACCAAATGATAGAATGAGTAAAGGATTTATTGATTTTTTACATATGTGTTTAGAAAAAGATCCAAAAAAAAGAGCAAGTGTTTGGAAATTAAGAAAAATGAAATGGATTAATGAAAAAGGAGAACTTTTAGATGAAGAAATTTTTCCTCCTAAAATTTTAGTTACTGTTACTGAAGTTAAGGGTAGTATGAGATTTTTTAGAAAAATAAGTTTATCTAATGGAATTATTCATTATTATCGTACGAAATCTATTTTGAATAATGAAGAATTAAAAAATAATTTGGATTTTCTTAAAAAATATAGTAAAAGATTATCTAATTCTCAAAAAAGAAATAGTAAAAATAAAAAAGGTAATAATTATACATTTGTTAAAGTTGTTGTTAAAAAAGATAAAAGTAAAAATAAAATAAATGGAGATTTACTTTTAAATGATGAAAAAGATAATATTGATGATTCTATAGTTAAAGTTAATTATGGTAAAGTTAATCCAATTAAATTGAATAAATCTTCTTTAGATAATTTAATTAATGTAATTAAAAATTTTGATAATGAAAAATATAGAACAATATATATAAAAAAGATAAATTTAGGAAATAGTGAACCAAAAAAAATGAATAAAACAAATATGAATAATTTAATTAATATTTTAAATAAATTAAATACATTTGATAATAATAAAAGCAATAATAAATAAATAAAAATAATATTATAATAAGAAAAAATATATAATAAATAATATATTTAAAAAATTTATACAGGTTTAATTTAATATTTCCCAAATTTTAATTTTTTTATCATCAGAACAAGTTGCAATAAATTTATTATTTAACTGTGCAATAGCATAAACATAACTATCATGAATATTATTAACAACAACTTCTTTTTTATAAGTAATACTATTACTAATTTTTAATTTTTTATCTTTACCAGTAGTGATAATTTTTCCATTTTTTAACAATAACATAGCATAAATATCATTAGAATGAATTTTAACATTAATTTCTCTTTGAAAATTTCTAAAATTAATTACTGTATAAAATCCATTTCCAGTTCCTCCTGCGCAGATTCTAAACTGATCTAATTGAATAAATGACATTTGATGAACTACTAAAACATTATCAAATTGACAAATAAAATTAAAATCTTTATTAATATCATAAAATTTAATATTTAAATCACCACCTCCACTTACTAAATAATTAATATTATCTTTTGTTATTATTTCTAATATTGATTCTATCCATAATTTATATCCTTTTATTTCCTTTATTACATCATATATGTTTTTTTCTTTATTTTCTTTCCATATTTTTATTGTTTTATCACTTGAACATGAAACTAAATTTAATGTATTTTTTAATTCTAAAATTTTCCAAACATCACCTTCATGTTTATCTAATGTTATTAATAATTCATAATTTAATTCTTCTAAATTTATTTTCCATATTTTAATTGTTGAATCTGTTGAACAAGATACTAAATTTTCATTGTTTAATTCTGTTAAAAATAATATGTAATCAAAATGACAATTATTAATTTTTAAAATACATTTAAAATTATCTTTTAGTTCTCCTGAAAATATTTTTATTGATCTATCTCCTGAACATGATGCAAAATTTTTTGATTTTAAACAAATTAAACAATTTATCCACTTATTATGTTCCTTTAAAATACATATACATTTTATTTTTTCTTTTCCTATTTCTTCTTCATTATTTTTTTTCTTTGTTTCTTCTATTATATCTTTTTCTTGGTTTTTTGATTGAAAATATGGGATTTTTAAATTTCCCATATAATTATTTATTTAAATTGAAAAAATATATAACTAATTTTATATAATAAAAATACACATATACATATTTAAAAAAAATTAAATATAAATTTTTTTTTATTATTTTTAAAAAATTTATTTATTCTTCTAAATCAATATTATTGTTATTTTTATCTTTAAATTCTTTTTCAAATTTTTGTCCTTTTTTTCCAAATCTTTTCTTACCAAGAATTTTTTTATATTTTTTTAAACTAACAGCATTTAAATTTTGTTTTTGCATATGAATAACACCTTCTTTAATACCTAATAATTCATTTTTTTTAATATTTTTCTTTTTAATATCCATAAGAGCTTTAGGTTGTTTTAAAGACTTTTTATATTGTTCTTCATCACCAATAAAAAATTTTCTTACTTTTAAATCTAAACTAGGACCAATTTCAATAAAATTTAAATTATTTAAATTATTTTCTTTTATTTCTCCTTCAATTTGATAATTTCTAATTTTAATTACTTTATCATTATTATCAATTGATATTACAATAATTCTTTTTAATTCACTTATTATTGCAGTTTCTACATCATATAATCTAAAATAATCAATAAAAAATTTTTTAACTCTTTCATATTCAAATTCACTTTCAAATAATTCTCCTTGGAAAAATAATAAAGGTTTCATATAACTATCAATAGTAATATCTTTATTATGAAAATATTCTATTGGAATATAATTAGTAACTTCAAAATTAAAAGCATCTAAAATTGAATGATTAAAAGTAAATCCAAATGTAATATCCATTGGTCTTTTTTTTATATCTGAAGTAAATGTAAAAAGAGAACAATTGTTTTTTTCACATAAAAATTCTATTGAATCTCTTCCATTAGTTAAATTTTCTATTTTTTCTTTTTTATTTAATTTTTTACTATAATCTTTTCTTAATAAATATAAATCATTAAGAATCATTCTCATAATTTCACTTGAATTTGCTGTATTAATAAATAAACATTGTTTTGGATCTTCTATTAATTTTGGAAGAAGACTTTCAAGATATAATTTTCCTTTATGTGTCTTTGGTTTTTTATCTTCCATAATTAATATGAATTAATTAATTAATTTATGATTAATTTTTAGATGAATATTTATTCTTTTTTTTTTAATTTCATATAAAAAATGAATGAAAGTCCTTTTCAAAAAAATAAAAGAAATAAAGTTAGAAAAAAATTTGATATAAATTCAGAAAGAGCAAAATTACCTGCTTTACAAGGGAATAATTTAATAAATTTAAATGGGAATATACCAATGAATTTAAATAATAAAAATAATTTTGGACAAATTAATAATAATATTTTGAATAATAATCCCTTTAATCATAATAATCCATTTAATCATAATAATTTTAACATACAAAGTAAACATAAACCTTATAGTGGAAATCCTTTAAAATATAATAAAAATATTTATAAAGAAAATAAAAAACAAAGAGATGTTTCAACTGCAAATCCAGTTTTAATTAGTAAAATATATTATAATTTCCCAGTCGGAAATAATAATAGAAAAATGAATTTTAATTTTGATAATAAGGATTTTAAAAATATAAAACAACCAAAATCATCTCCAAAATATAATAAATTTTTAGAAAATTTTCAAAAAAACGGAAATAATATAAATATAAAGAATATAAATAATGTTTTGAATAATAATAATATAATAAACAATAATTATAATAAAAATACTTTATTAAAAAATAACAACATAAATAAAAACTTTTTTCAAACAAACAACAACAATTTAAATAATATAAATAATCCACATTTATACAACTTATCAAATTTAAACAATATACAAAACATAAATCAAAATTCAATGAATCAAAAAATTGAAATAGACACATCAAAACTTCAAAAAAAGGAAAATTTAAGAAAAACATTAAAAACACCAAATAAAATAATATTAGATGCTAAAAAAGAAAAACCATCATATTCATTTTTAAATTATTCAAATATGGATTACCCAAATTTAGATCATAGAGAAAAAATGGAAGATTATTACATATCACTTCCATCATTTATAGGTGATATAACAAAATCATATTTTGCAATATTTGATGGACATTCAGGAATAGAAGTTGCAAAATATTGTAAAGAAAATTTACATAAAATATTTGCAAAATTATTAAATGAAACAACATTTAATGT
Source organism: Isotricha prostoma (assembly GCA_023807205.1). NCBI lineage: Eukaryota > Ciliophora > Litostomatea > Vestibuliferida > Isotrichidae > Isotricha > Isotricha prostoma. The sequence continues at coordinate 8,068 of JAJMZS010003387.1, read as the reverse complement.
AAATGAATCATTAATAAAATCTTTTAATATAATTGATACAGAAATCTCAAAATTAAATTATCAAAATGAAATTGGCTCAACTGCAACTGTATTATTTATATATAAAGAATTTGATACAAAATATAATAAAAATATACGTTATTTCGCTTGTGCAAATGTAGGTGATTCAAAATGTTATTTAATAAAGAAAAATTCTATTATTCAAATATCAAAAGATCATAAATGTACAGATCAAAATGAAGTTGATAGAATAAAAAAAAATGGTGGTATTGTTTTTTATGGAAGAGTTTTTGGGACTTTAATTTTAACTAGAAGTATTGGAGATAGAGAAATGAAAAAATATGGTGTTTGTTCTGAACCTTTTGTAAAAATTGATAAAATTGAAAATGATGATTTATTTATTGTACTTGCTTCTGATGGAGTTTGGGACGTTATTTCTGAAGATGATTTGTTTAAAGTTTGTATAAATAATTCAAATTTAAATTCTAATGATATTTGCAAAAAAATTATTGATTTATGTATTGAAGGGGATACTAGAGATAATGTTAGTTGTATTGTTGTTAAGTTATAAAAATTTATGCTTTTTTCTTTTTTTTTATTTTTTTTGTTTTTTAATTATATGAGATTTTTATTATGTTTTTTTTATTTTTTTTTTTTGTTTATATTAATATTTATTTCATAATAAATAAGAAAAAAAATTTTTTTGTCTTTTTTTATGTTAATTTATTATTTTTTTTTAAAAATTTAAAAATATATTTAGTTAAAATAATTTATTAATATTAGGTTGAATTAAAAACTCAAATTGAGAATGAGTAGTTAAATAATTTGCATTTTTTTTGATTATATCATAAAATGATGTTATTTTCTTTATTTTTACCTTGGAGACCTTTTTAAGTAATTTTAATAAGCTTTCATGTTCTTTAAATGAATATATTTCATCATTCATTTCTTTACTTTTTTTATGACATATTACAAATTTGATTTCAAAAAGGTTGATACAAAAGAAGATAAAACTAATAGCAATATTTTCATGCGTTCTACCATAGTAAATCTTTTTATTTTTCTTATAAAAAAGAGTAACCATTTCATTTATATTATTAGTAATTTCAGAATAATTATCTAATTTACAAGATTTTAGAAATATATTAATATCAGTTTTAATTTGATTAATATTAATATTTTCATAATATTGTTTACACATATTTAAAACTTCATTAAATACTAAGGTATCTAATCCCATTTTTTTTACTATTGAAGATAATATTTTATTATTAACATTCTCATCCTTTTTCAAAATAATCCAAATAGCTATAATCACAAAATATTGAAGTAATTTATTATTTAAATCTCCATTATTATACATTATTAATAATAAATTTTGTGCTTTCTCTTTATGAATTTTTTGAATATCTAAATTACTGCATATATTATTTAAAATATGATAAATTTTATTCATTATTTTATTTTTTTCAGTACTTCCATTTTTAATAAATTTTCTATGGAAAATTCTACTTAATTCTGAATTTCTTTTATTCCCTAATAAAATTACATCATTTAATTCATCATTTATCTCATAATCAATGATAGAACCATATCTTATATTATTTTGATTCAGATATGACGAATATTCATTATTAAAATTTCTTTGTTCAGGCTGTTCATCAATTAATCTTTCTACGTTTACTGCACCACATTTATTGCATGTTATTTCTCCACATTGGTAATTTATTATTAAAGAATTTTTTGCTTTGCAAATTGCACATTCTGAATTTGTTATATCGTTGAACATTATGTTTTTTTGAATTAATTTTCTTTTTAATTTGATATAAATTTTAAAGATTACATGTTATTTAGTAAAATTATTAAAAAAAATTATAATTATCCTAAATTTTAGAAATTTAATTATTTTTTCTAAAAAAAAAAATTTTAAATTATTTTTTAAATATTGATGTTTAATATTTCCATAAATTAAAATGAATTTTTAATGATTGACTCTCAATGAAGATTATCATTAATTATTATTATTAGGATTTCCTCTTGTTTGAATAACATTAGTTTGATTAGGATTTAACTTTGTTTGATTAAAATTAGTTTGATTAGGATTTACATTAGTTTGATTAAAATTAGTTTGATTAGGATTTACCTTAGTTTGATTAGGATTTACATTTGTTTGAATAAGATTAGTTTGATTAGGATTTATATTTGTTTGAGTAAGAATAGTTTTATTAGGATTTAAATTTGTTTGTTTAAGACTACCTTGATTACGATTAATTTCATTTTGATTATTGGAAAATTTATTTTGATTACTATTATTTCTATTTGTATTTATAATTCCACTTTCATTCTCATTATTAGGAACAACTTCATCTAATTTATTCGCAATATTTATTTTTTTATTTTTCAAATTATGAACTGAAAAAGGTATAAATCTTGTTTGTTTTAAAACATCCTCAATTTTATAATTCAAAGGATTATTATTTTTACTAGAATTTCTGATAATAGAATTAATTAAATTATTTCTATTTTCCATATCAGTAATATTCCCTCTGGGAACTTTAGTAGGATCTAAATTATCAAATTTAAAATCTTCAGAATATAAAACAGTTCCAATTTTTTTAACATAATCAGAAAAATATGTTGGATAATCACTTTCTTTATATTGATTAGAATTAACAATAATTTCATTATATAATTCAACCATCATTCTAAAAGCATCAGGACAATCAACAATTGAATAAAAATAAGTAAGAATGTAACCTTCAATTTCAATAGGTTTAATTAAATAATCTGGATGATTTAAAATTTTTTCTCCAATTAATTTTCTATATATTGAAAGTATTATTAATGCTGCTCTATGACAAACTATTGTTTTTGGTAAGAAATTAATATATTTTTTATCTTTTGCATTTAAAGCTGAAAATGGTTTTATTCTTATATTTAATTTTGATTCTACTTTTGAAAATAATGATGATAATTTTGGTATAAAACCAATTCTAGTAGTTTTAACATCTTTAGGATTAATTTTTTCATATTCACTAGGACTTCCTCCTCTAATATCTAATTTTTCATCTTTTTTAAAATTACATTCCTGAATAGACATTTGAGAAAAACCACAACTTGATTCAAAAGTATATGGAATATTATCAACTTTTTTTTGAATAACTAAAACAAATTCAAATATAACTGAAATATTTGGTAAATCATCATCATCATATCTAATTATAATATTATTATTATATAATTGACGATTATCTTCAAAATACCATCTATCAGAATATTCTTTTTTAAATTCACAATCAATACTAATTGCATTTCCTATAAAACATTTATTTTGAGTATCAAATAATGCAATTTTTAATAATCTTCCTACTATTTTTAATTGAGAATTTGCTGAATTAAATAAATTTTCATCTGGTGAAGGAACTCCAGTTGCATAATTAAGAAATGATATTTTACAATTTATTTTTGTATTTATTTGACTTAATGTTTTTTTACCTGAAGTTTTATTTGAATCAATATCTTCATAAAATATTCCTCCTTTACTTTTTTTTGGTTTTAAAACACTTGATGGAAGTAATTTTAATAATTTTTGTTCTTCTCTTATAAATGATGGCGTGAAAGTTAAAGGAAGATTATCATATAATGATATAAAAGTTTTTGGTTGAATATTTCTAAAATGATTTAAACTTATATTCATAGTATTTAATGCTTCATTCATTAATGGATTATTAAATTCTGTTTCATTTAAATCATTCTTTTTATTTATAGAATCTAATAAATTTACAAATTCATCTATATCAATTATTCCATCATATTTTTCAGAAGCTGTTTTACAAATCATTTCTATTTCTTCTTCAGATAAATTTGATTGTAATTTTGATTTCATTAAAAATCTTAATTGTTTTTCTGTTAAGTAACCATTATTATCAATATCAGCATTTCTAAATAATTTTTTAATATATTCTCTTTCATCTTTATTTATAAATGTTTGTTCTTTAATATATTTTCCAATTGCATCTTTAAAATTTTCTCTTGTTATAAATTGACCATTTTTATCATATTTATCAATAATTGTTTCAGCAGTATGTTTTGTTGCTTTATAATTAACACTTTTTAAACATTTTAAAAATTCTTCAACTGAAATTGTATTATTATTATCTGAATCAACTTTAGTAAAAAGGGAATCAATATTATTAACAATTGTTTCATTTAATTTAATATCATTAATATCTTTATTAGTTCTTATTTGAGTATTAGTATTAATAGGCTTTTGTGGTACAATTGTTTTAGAATTTTGGAAACTTTGATTAAAATAATTTGGTTCATATTTTTTTATTTCATTTTTTAATTTTTCTACTTCAATTTTTCTTTTTGAATTAGGATCAAAATATATCATCAATTTATCTAATTCTTGATAAGACAAAGGAAATCTTACTTTTTGGAATCCTCTTTCTAAATCTTGAGCAGAAATGGTTTGATTTTGAGCATTATCTTGAATTGTAGGAAAAACATCTTTAAATGCGAATTTATTATTAAATAAAGTATGAGAAAAATTTTTTAAAATTTTATCTGGTTCATTAACATTACTTTGTGTAATATTATTTTTATCATTTATTGAAGAATTAAATCTATTATTAGTATTAGTTGCTTTTAAATTAGTTGTATTTTGATTATTTTGATTAATAGTATTTTGATTAATAGTATTTTGATTAATTGTATTTTGATTATTAGTATTTTGATTAATAGTACTTTGTTTATTTGTTTGATTAAAAGTTGAAGGTTTATCTTTTCCAGAATAAGTTTTAATTACATTTATTATATGTTTTATTTTTGCAATATCTTCACCTTCCATTTTATCATCTGCTATTACCATATCAAAAAAATCATCCATTGAATGATCACTATCAATATCAATTTCTAAATCATCTCTAAATATTTTTTTTAATTTTTCCATTGAAATAAAACCTTTACTGTAATTGTCAGCATTATTAAAAAAATCTGTAATACTCATACCTTTTTCATCTATTATAATATCAGCAATAAAATTACATAATTCACTTAAATGATCAATATCATCTTGAGTAAATTGTCTATGTGCATTTTTATAAACATAATTCCCTTTTGGTTTAGTAGATACATTTATTTCTGGTTCTTTCTTTATAGGTTCAATATTATTTGTTATTTTTATTCTTCTATCATCAATAAAACAAAAATAAATAGAAAGAAATTCTGCTAATCTAAATAAATGTTTTTTTGGTCCTTTTATATTATAAGAAAAAGAATTAAGTAAATTTTCAAAAGATAAATTTGATGTTATTCCAATATTATTCATTAAATTAATAAAACTAACTTTTACTATATCACCTTCTTGAGTAATTTCTTCATTTGAATTATCAAAATAATCAATTAAATTTTCTATTCCATATCTTATACAATTATCATTAATTTGATAAAATAATTTCTCTAATTGCTTATAATTTTTTTTATATAATTCCTTTGTTCCTTCTTCACCTTCTGTAAATCTTTTAATATTTTTTTTCCAATCTGTTTTTATAGTTGGATCTTTAATAACTTTTCCTTTTTTAATAAAATCTTCTTCTTTTATATCTTCCATTTCAAATAATTCAAACAATTTTGGTTGATTTAAATAAAGATTACTACTAGTCATTTGTTGTCTATAATTTCCACCACATATACTATTAAATAAATATTTTAATTCTTCTTCATGAGGTAAATTATATTGAATATCATTAACAAACTTTTTAAAAATTTCATAATTTAAAACAGTAACATTACTACATTGTCTTGCATAAGAATTTTTATAATTAATATTATTATCTTTAACATAATGTCTAAAGTCATATATATAATCATTAAATTGAAGATTACATTCATTATAAATTTCTGCTGTTTTTCCATTATCAATTTGTTGAATATTAAAAACATTTCTTAAAAATTCTTCATAATTATATAAATTTTGAGTTTTTGAATTAAGGGCATTTAATACTAAATTAAAGTCATCTGTTTCAATTTGGTAATTTAATCCTATTAACACTTCATAAAAATCATTTTTACTTATTAATAATTTATTTGAAGGATCTTTTTTAGCAAATCTTTTTCTTAATTCTTCACCAAAATTTCCAAGTCTATTTAGAATTTGATAATAAATAGTAAATAATGTATATTTTTGATGTTTTTTTAATATATTCATTATTTTATTATTTTCATAAATTATTCTTTTTTGAACAATAAAATATTGATTATTAGGATCACTTGAATTTATTTCTTGATATCTATTATTACTTCTTACTTGAATAAATTTTTCTGATTCATATTGAGGAATTTGTGATTGATTTATATTTTGAGTTTGATTTTGAATATTTTGACTTGGAATTTGTGATTGATTTATACTTTGAGTTTGATTTTGAATATTTTGACTAGGAATTTGTGAATTAAATTGATTTGGATTTATTGATTGTGTATATGAAATATTATTATCTTGTTCAAAATTATAATTTTTCATACTATTTTCTTGTATATTAAATGTATTTTCATTCATTTGAGAATTTAATTGATTTTGATTATTAGTATTATTTTGATTTGGTATTTGAGAACGCATTTGATTATTTGTATTATTTCTTAAAGAAGAAGTATTATTTTGTTTTAGTTTTTGAGAATCAAATTGATCGTTTGTATTACTTCTTAAAGAAGAAAGATCTTCATTTATTTGATTTAAAATATTTCCTCCAATACTTCCATTTTTATAACTAATAGTAGTATCATATTCCCTTTCATTCATTGCTTTTTCAAATTCTTTAAAATAAACTTCATTTCCATTTGGTGATATAATTTCAAAAATATAATTCATTTCTTGAATTTCAAGAGGATTATTATTATCAATTATATTTCCATTTTCTAAATAATGAATAAATTCTTCGTTTGATATATTTGTTTTTCCTTGATTAACATTACCCCAATTATCATTTATATTTATATTATTATCATGAACATATTTTCTCATATTTACAATATAAGGGTTATTTTTCATATTAAATTCTCTTTGAATTAATTTTATATCATTTTCATTTGCATTTTTTACTGATTCACAAAATGTTTGATAAGGAACGTAATTTGGATTATTATTATTTAATTCATTTACAATAATATCTTCTTCTTTTTGTTTTGTTATATAAAATTCTCTAATTATATTAAAAAAATCATTTCTATTAACTAATCCTGTATTTTGTGGGTCTTTTGAAACAAAACTATTATATAAGTGATTTGTATTTAATTGTAATGGTGTTTGCTTTTTTTTTAATTGATTATATATATTTACCATTACAAATGGAGGATAATTTCTTATTTCTTCATCCATTTTATTTTTTACAAAATTTATTTTTTTAAATGTCTCATTTCCATCAACAATTTTATCATTTATATTATCAAATACATTAATTCCTGAATTTGTTCCTCCAAAATTATTATTTGTACTATTACCACTATTACCAAGATTATTATTTGCATTATTAGGATTACCAAAATTATTATTTGTACTATAACCATTATTACCAAAATTATTATTTGTATTATATTCATTATTAGGATTACCAAAATTATTATTTGTACTATATCCCATATTATTTGTATTATATTCATTATTAGGATTACCAAAATTATTATTTGTACTATAACCATTATTACCTAAATTATTATTTGTATTATAATTTCCAGAATTAATATTTGAATTATTATTCAAATTATTAGTTTCATTGAAATTTTGATTATTTGACATATTAAATGTTCCTATTTTTTCTTTTAAATTAGAGACAACTGGAATATTTGAAAAAGAATCTCCCATTGAATTCCTATTTTGATATAAATTTAATTCATTCTCAATTATATCTAAATCTACAATTGTTGGAGCCATACGCTTAATAAATTTATTTGTTAAAATATTAACTTCTTCAACTTTATCTTCATTATATCCTAATTTTTTTAATTTTTCTTTAAATGAAAAAACATTAATTTTTCCTGTTTCTTCTTCGAAAAATTGTCTTACATTTTGACT
>JAJMZS010003386.1:0-19832 GCA_023807205.1 Isotricha prostoma | reverse complement strand
TTAAACGATTCATCATTTGTATATGGTGAAGTAAATTTTAAATCAATGGCATATATTTTCGAATATATAAAAAATTTATATGAAATAAATTCAAATGGAATATTTTATGATTTAGGAAGTGGGATTGGAAGAGGAATTTTAGCAGCAGCCTTATGTTATTCATTTAAACAATATATTGGTATAGAATATTTAGAACAAATATATAAAGATTCAATTGAAATTAAAAATGAATTTATGAAACAATTACCTAAATTTTTGAATGATATGAAAGAACAAAATTTTTTTCCTAATTATAATTTTAATAATAATAATAATAATTTACCTAATATCTTATTTATTAATAATGATTTTTTAAATGAAAATTTATCAGAAGCTTCTTTAATTTTTGCAAATAGTACTTGTTATACTGAAGAATTAATGGATAAAATTGCTGAAAAAGTTAATAAAGAAGTTAAAATTGGTTGTATTGTTGTTACTACAACAAGACCTTTAAAACTTGATAAAGAAAAATGGGAAATTTTAAAAGGAGTTAAAAGAATGATGTCTTGGGGAATTGCATCTATTTTTGTTCATAAAAAAAATAAAGAATAAATTATTTTTCAAAAGAAATTTTTATTTAAGTTTAACTACAATAATAAATTTAAAATGTTTTTCTTATTATATAATTTATATTTTTTATGATAAATCATTTTTGGATTTTAATTTAATTAAATTGTGAAATATAATCATAATTATCTTCAAGTTCATTTGCTCTTAATTTTCTTGGTTTATTCATAATATTTCTTAAGAAAAGAAACAATAAAAGAAGACAAATGATAATCAAAAAAATAATTATTAACCATGTATAATGTAATGTAAATTTATTATTATTATTTCTAATTTTATAAAAACCTATTTTTTTCTTATCTTGATTATATGTAAATGGATATTTTTTAAGAAAAGGTTCTCCTAAAAGCCAAGTTTTCGTTCCATAAGGTTTAAAAATAATTAAAAAATATATTTTTCCATTCTCTTCTTTGAATAAATCATTATAATCTAAAATAAATGTTTCATTTAATTCTTTATGATAGAATTTTAATTCTTTAAATTTTTTATAATCAAAGTCTTTATTACAAATATAAGCATTAAAAGAATTTTTTAATATTGATATTTTTTCACATATTTTATTATCAAAAAAAAAATTTCTCTTAAGTATATTTTCAAAAGAATCTGTACCAATAATTCCAGTAAAAGTTATATTAAAATAAAATTCAAAATTAGATTCTGGTAAACTTATATTATTAAATGTAACATTATTAAATCTATTTCCCCAAACATAACCAACTCCCATAAAAATAGAATTAATTTCATTAAAATCTTTTTGATTATAAGACAAATTAAAATTATGAAAATAATCTCCTAAATATAATTTCCCTTTATTCTCTTCCATATATTCGATAGAAAAAGCGTAATTTTTTATTATATCATAATGTTTTAATAATAATAGTAGATTATATTCATATAAATTAGTATAATCTTGATAATATAATCCGATTATTGCTGGATTTAATAAGTTTTTGTATTTGGATGTTGTTGCATAAATAAAAGTTAAATTTTTAATTTCTATATTTTCATTTTTTTCATTTTTCATTCTAAAAGTTTCAGTTGATAAATAATATTTTTTAAATGAATCATAATTTGATTCATTTTCTCCTTCTAATAATTTTTGATATGTAGAAGAAAAATTTTCATTATATATTTCATGTATTTTTGATATTAAAAATGGATGTTCTTCTCCTTTTATTATTATTTCAATTTTTTGTTCTGGAGTACCGATCCTTATTTCAGATATTAGATCATTTAACATTAAATATTCTTCAAAATTTGATAAAGATTGTATTTTTTTTTTAAATGGAAATACTATTATATTTAAAATTTTGACAAAGATAATTAAAATAATTACTATTTTATAATTCATTTAAATAAAATAATATAATTAAATGAAATAAAAATTATAAAATTTATAATTCTAATATTTTAAAAATAACATTTAATTAGATGAATAATATTTATTTTATCTATATAATATTTAATCAAAAAATTTTTTTAGTATAATAAAAAAAATAAAAACAAAAGAAATATTTTTAAATAAAATAATTTCAATGGTAAAAGATAAAGAAACTAAAGCTTTTTTTCAAGATTTACAAGAATATCTTGATGAAAATAGGCCACATTATACTATTAATAATCAAAATGATGATAGTCCTAATAATTCACCTTTAGTTAGTCTTAATATTTTTTATCCTAAAATTCCTGTTTTAAATATTAAAAGTTTAATTATTGAAGATTCTCAAATTTGTATTAGAAATTTTAAAGAAATTAATAATTTTATATTAACAAGTTTATCAAATGGAAAATTTATTTATTATTATGATGATTCTGAAGATGGTAAATTTATTTATATTTCGGATAAATCTTTTTTTAATAATGAAATTACTATTGAAACTAAATATATTTGTTATGAAATTAAAGAATTATATAATGATGATATTATGATTTGTTCAAAGAAAAAAAGTAAAATTATAAGAGTTAATTATGATTCAAAAACATATGAGATTATTCAATTGTTTAAGTTACCAAATTATGAAAATTTTAATTATTGTGTTGAATTAAGTAAAGATTTTATTTCTTTTGGAAAAGATGATGAAGGTTATTCTATTTGGAAAAAAATAAATGATAATTATGAATTTATACATGGTGTTTTTATTGAAAATGAAAAAAGAAAAATTTTTCCAATTGATAATATGAATTATTTAACATATTCATATATTGAAGAAACATTTGATAATAAAATTGAATTAAAATTTTATGATTTAAGTTCATTTAATTTTTTTGGTAGAATAAATTTTAAAGTTACAAATCATACATATTATAGATATTCAAGTTTAATTAATGATAAGTTCTTTGAATTAAATTATATTCAAAAATATTTTTTATTAATTGGTTATTATAATTCAATTTGGATTTTGAATTTAAATACATTACAAATTTTACATCATTTAGAATTAGAAGAAATTAGAGAAATTAGAATTTTGAAAGATTCGAGTTTTTTAATTTTTTATAACACTTGTCATATTTCTAATAATAAATATAAATATGAAAATTTTTATTTTGATGGTGACAATTTAATGAAAAAATGGGAAGATAAAACTTCTGCTCATTTAATTGAAGTTTTAGATAATTTTGATTTTGTATTTGTTGATAAAAATAATTTAAATCCTCATGTTAAAATTTCTCATATGAAATATTCTACTGTTTTGTATGATGGTGATAATGATGATAATAATAATTATTAATATTATTATGAAATCTTTAAACTATTACATGTTAAAAATAATTTAATTAATTTAAATTTATAAACTATTTTTAATGTTATTTGAATAAATGATTTATTTTAAAATACATCTTTCAAGAAATATTAAAAGTTTTTATATTTAAATTTTTTATTTATAGACCATTTATTATATTTTGAATTTTATTTGCTTATTGTTCAAATTATACCTCAAAAATTCCAAATCCCTAAAAAATATTAAATAAAATATATTTACAAAAACAAAATTTATTAATTATTTTAATTAAAATAAATAATAATAAATAAAAAAGTAAAAAACAACATTAGTCAATTTACAAAAAAATTTGAAAAATAGAACAATTTTGTATTTTTCTATAAAAAATAATTTCAAATAAATAAATTATAATCAACTAGTATCATCTTCATTTTGATAATGTTTAATATTGATTTTATTTTTATATTTCATACTTTTCATTTTTTCTATTTTTTTATTTAAGTCTTCTTTTTCTCCTTCTAAATCTTTAAAATCAAGTAATTTTTCTTTATCAATAAAATTTTGAAGTAATAAACTAAAAGTTTGTTCTTCATTTTTATTATCATTTTTTTTTTCTATATTTTTATATATCATATCTAAAAAACTAAAATCTTTCTTACTTTTAACTAATGATTTTAAACCTAAATCCATATTTATATAATCGGATGATTTTTCTCTTTTTTTTTTTTTTTTCTTTTTTTTTATTAATTCTGCAGAACAAGTTTTTTTTACTTCAACTTTTTTATCATTAAAAGAAATAATTGGTTTTTTTTCTGAATAATTACTTTTATAATTATTATAATCATAATCTGAATCATTATCATAGTCTCTTAAAATTGATTTTATTTTTTTTCTTAATTTTGGAGTTTTTGAATATCTATAATCACTTAATTCATCAATATTTTCATATTTACTATTAATTGAAAAAGAAATTTCAGTAGAACACATTGAAATATTTAAATTCTTACTTTTTAAAGTATTATTTTTTTTCATACTATTTTTATTTTCATTTAAATTAATTAATTTATTAAGATAATATTGATGATTATTATTTTCATTTGTATTATATGTTTTAAATTTTTCATTTGGATAAATTTCCATATTAATATCTTCTGGATTATAAGGAGTTAATTTACTTATTTTTGATATATAAATTATATTTTTGTCTTTATCAGAAATTGTTTCAGAAAAATCAACATTAATATTATTGTTTGTTTCAACTTTAACAGTCTCATTTAAATTACTATAATTATAATTACTTGAATCAGATTCCATATTTAATTTTTGAGTTTTTCTCAAATCAAATGAAGAATTTGAAGAACTACTATTTTGATTTTTTTCAGTTTTAGAACATGAAGATTCGGAAATTTTTGAACTATTAAATTTAGAATTAGTATTTTTTGAATTAGATAATTTTGATTTACTACTTTCACTTAAATAACTTGAACTTTTTGAATCTTCAATAATTGTTGTTGCTTCTTTAATTGTTCCTAAATTCTTAATTTCTTCACTTTTTCTAAATTTATTTTTCATATTTTCATTATAATCTGATATAGAAGGAATTGATTGTAAATCACTTTCATTATTATTTGAAATATTAGAATTGGTAATATCTTCTTTTTTACTATTATAAAATATTTTAGAAATTTTAATCATTAATCTTTTTATTTGTTTCATATTAAAAAATGATTTTTTCTGTATTTTTGACCAAATTTGAGGATATTCATTTGAAATATCAATTGCATCTTTTTTATTTAAATAAAATAATTCAGCTTTTTTAGATTTAACTACTGCAATTAAAGGAGATCTTTCATTTGATAACATTAAAATTTCTCCAAAATGTTCGTTTTTTCGAATATCTAAAATTTTTAAATTTTGATATTCTATTATTTCATCTTCTTCAGTTTCTTCTATAAAATTATTATTTATTATATCAAATTTTGAATTTTGTGTTTTTATTGGTGAATTTGTAAAAGTCGATAATATATTTGTATTTTTAAGTTTATTATTATTAAATTTTTTTTTTTTTGATAAAGTAATAGTTGATTTTTTTTCTTTTTCTTTATCAGTATTTATTCTAATTGGTAATTCCAAAGTAATTTTTCCTTTTTTAATAAATATAATATCTTCAACAAAATCACCATCTTTAATTAAAATATCATTTTTAATAGCTAAAATAGGCTTAAAAGAAAAAATAACTTTAACAATAAAATCTTTATTATCAAAATTTTTAAAAAAAATAAAATTTTCAATAATTGGCTCATACATACTATAAACAAGAGCATTTCTAAGAGAAATAGGTAATTCATCAATTAAATTTTTTTCTTGATCTTCATTAGCTTGTTTATGTTTTAAATATCTATCAATTCTTTCAAATAAATCATCAGACAAATCACTATAATTCATTTTAATATCTTCTAAAATTTGATATTTTTTAAAATATTCTTCTTCAACATCACTTTGACTTTTAACATAATTACTAATTGAAGTTAAAACATAAGAATATGCAATAATACCAACAATTTCAATTATTATTGCAAATATTTTTTCTTTTGGTGTATAACAAAATAAATCACCATATCCAACTGTTGTTACTGTTGTTATTATATAATAAATTCCTAAAAAGTATAATTTTGAAAAGGGAAATTCTTCAAAATTAAAATATATTATCCAACTTGGATAGTCGTTTTTTCCTATAAATATCAATAAACATGATACTATATGAAGTGTTAAACAAAATATTATTCCTATTAAATAAAAACTTAAGTAATTATTGTAATGTTCATATTTGTCTAATTTTTCATCTATGTATTCAAAAAATTTGTTGTTTGATAATCTAATTGTTTTTAAAAATCTAAAACATAATAATAAATAATAAAATTCATTTTTGAAATTTTTTGAGATTAAATAATTTATATTTTTACATTTTCTATCAAAAATAGTAAATATTGTTTTAAATGGTATTAAGCACAATAAATCAATTATAAACCAACTTTTCAAATTATTAATTACAATTTGAATATTTTCAGTTTTTAATATATCATCTTCATTATAAAAACCAACAAAAAAATGAACAACAAAATCAATAAAATAAATAATATCAATTATTAATTCAATAAAATTATTAAAAGTAAAAAAATGACCAGTTCTACAATAAATATTATTATAACCTAAAAATAAAGGAATATTAATTAAACTATAAAATATACAAATTGAAACAAAACAATCTAAAATTAATAAATATTTAGAATCAGGATGAATAAAAAATGTAGAAATATCCTCATCATTATATTCATCTAATGAATCATAAACTGGACTTTTTCTTTGTAATTCTCTATATTTTTTTTCTATATCTTTATTATTTAAAAAATCATCTTCTTTTTCATTTTTTTTTTCATTATTACCAATTTTATTTTCATCTTGTTCAAAAGAATCTTCATGATCATATAAAAAGTCTTTTTTATCTAATTGTGATAATTTAAAATTTGAAGTTTCATTTTTTGAAAAAACTAAAGTTTTTTTTAAACCATTTTGTATTTCATTTAATTCAATAATATTTTTATTGGATAATAGGCTTAATTTAAATATTTTTTGATTATCATGATTATCTTCCTTTGTAGAAAAGGATAAATATTTTATTTCATTAGTAGAAGTTTTTTTTGGTATTTCATCAAAAAATTCTGGTTTTTGAAAAAAAGAAAATAAACTACTTTCTTTACTTCCTCTTTTTTCTTTTATTTCACTCCATCTTCTATTTTTTACACTATAATTATTACTTATATTACTTATATTACTTATATTACTTAAGTTACTTATGGTATTTATATTATTTGAATTTTTTTTATATATTTTTTTTCCAAATAATGTATTTGTATTTGTTTTTTTTGGAATTTCAAATTTTACACTTTTTAAATTTTTATTATTTAAAGTGGAAGTTCTAAAAGGTTTTAAAAATTTTTGTGATGGATTAATATAATAACTATATCTTCTTATATCTCTTTTTCTTATAGAACTTTTTTTTGATATTGTATTTTGATTATGATTAAATATTGAATTCAATTTTTTAATTGAAGTTCTTGGTGTTATATTTTCTTTCATTAAAAATTCATTTTTATTTTTTTTTTTTGAGTCAAATCTTTTCATAATTTTAATTTTCATTTTTGATTTATCGTCATTTAAAAAATTATGATTATTATTATTACCATAACCAATATTTAATAAACTTCTATTACTTGATAAATCATTATTATTTAAAATTGATTTTATACTTTTTGAACTAGAATTAATTCCAGATTTAGGACTTTTTGAATAAAAAGATAATTTTTGTTGTAAACTTAATCTATTTTTTGGTGTTTTTGGTTCATAGTTATTTTTTAATTCTGAAAAAATATCATCATCAATATTTGTAATTGTTTCTTTCATTTCACTTAATAATCCTGATAAATATAAACTTGCTTGTGAAATTTTTGAATTTTGCAAATTATTCTCAATATCATTAAATTCTCCTGTGAAACTTACATTTATTTTAAAGGCATTATCTCTTTTTGTTTTTTGAATCAAATCAAATGCTTGTTCTTCTTTATAATATGATTGTGCCTTTCTCATTTTTTATTAGAAATAAATTGGGAAATTATTTTAATTTTTTTTAAATAAATATTTTTATTTTAATTATTTTTTAATAATTTTTATTCTTTTCTTTTATTTTTTTTGAGATATTAAAAAGTCAAAAGGGTTTTTTAATATAAAAAAATATATGAAAAAACTAAATTTTAATTTATAATAATATTCATAGTAAAATTATTATTTATTAAGTTATAAAGATAATAATAGTGATTTTAGGATTAAGTTTAATAATAATAGAAATATCAAAATTTTTTTTTATATAAAATTAATATTTATTGTAAATTTTATGATGTTTTTAGATATTTTATAAAATATGGAAATTTATATATAATAATATATCATTAATAATTTTATTAATATATATTAAAAATAAAATAATAAATTATTATATTTTCTTACTTTATCTTCGGTTTTTTCAGAATTTATTATTTTTATTATACTAATATTTATAATTGTTCCATTTATATGATAAACTTTTATAATTAGTAGTATATCTTCAAATAATTTTATTCCTTTATTAATTGTTTTTAGATATTTATTTTGTGAATATAAAATTAATGAAAATTCAATTTTTTTTAAATAATTTGATGATTTTCTAATTTTAATTTATATTATTATTATTTCTATTTTAGTCAGTTTTAACTTAATTGAAAATAATAAAATTTTATGATATTTTTTCAAATATTATAATAATATATTTTGTTAAATATTGTAATTATTCATATATTTATCAATTATTTTTTTTTTGGTTTCTTAATTTAAAATTGGAAATAGATTAAAAAAGAAAATAAATATCTTCATTGTTTTTCTAATAAAGATAATGATACTTGAAATATATGAATCTAAAAATGATAATCATACTTTAATTAAGTAATATTTATATTGGTAAATTTGGAAAAAAATATTTTTATTAATTAAAACAAATTCTATTTAAATAATAATTTTGGAAAATTAAGAAAAGGAAAATAATTTCTTTTATTATTTTTTTGAATTTTCCAACCTATATTAAAAATTATATATATTAAAAATAATTTTTTTTAAATATTAAATAAAACTATTATTTAAACTAAATCAGTAACATCATCTTTCATTGTAGGTGGATGATATTCATTTCCTTGATTATCATTTTGTTTTTTGTAATAACTTTCAATTAAATGTTCATCAATATTTGATTCTTTTTTTTCCATTTTTGATAAATAATATAAGAAAATAAAAAAGCAAATTTCAATTAAAGAAATTAAACTATTTACTAAAAATAATATTAATAAATATGTAAATCCAATTCTTATATTTTCTATTAAAAGATATATATTTAAATAAAATAAAGCCCATAAATCAAATCCACCAATTAGATTAAAATCTTTGTTAAGATAAATTTCTTTATATTGTGAAAAAGGTGAAAGAGTTAAAATAGTATAAGAAATAACAATAACTAAATTTGAAATAATTGGTATTTTTATAAAGAAAGAACAAATGAAAATTATCATAATACTCCATATTATAAAAAAAGTAATATATTGAATTACTTTATGAATATCTTTTTGAAAATAATGATAAATATAATAAATTAAAAAACTAGAACTTAAAATAAAACCAAATAATCCAATTTCAACTAATAAAATATGAGAGTACACTTCCTTCAAAATAATCTTTTCATTTAAATCATGTTTCCAATTAACTGAAAATAATATTACTGAAATAATATATTTAAATATAATTTGATATAAAGGAAATTCCTTTATATCTGTTTCACCTTTAAATATTTCATTTACTTTGAAAATAGGAGAAATAAAAATTGCCACAATTGGAATTCGTTCTGACATTTATTAATTTTATATAAAAATATTATTTATTAATTTAAATAAAAAATATTTTTCCTTTTTATTATATAATAGAATTTGATAAATTTTATATTATTTTAAATCAAAAATCAGCTGATTAAAATATATTTAAAAAAAAAAATGGGAAACCAAAACAAAAAAGTATATTTATCTAAATTTTTAGTTACCAAAAAAATTAAAAGAAAAAGTTCTAAAATTATTTTCTTTAATAGATGAAGATGATTCAAAAACAATAGACAGAGATGAAACATTAAAATTTTGGTCAAAAAATTTTGCTAAAATAAATTCAAATGAATTGTTTGATCAAGTGGATAAAAATAATGATGGTTCAATTCAATTAAATGAATGGATTGAATTTTGGACTTTAGTTTATAATTCTGGATATGATGAGGATGAAATTGGAACTGAATTAGATAATATGATTAATGGAGGGTCTTGGGTTAAATTTGATACTACTGAAAAATTAGGAGGAAAAAATAAAAATGAAAGAAATTTAAAAAAAGAAGGAAAAATTTAAATTTTTTCTTCATTTTTTTTCATTTTAGCTTTTCATATTTTATTTTATTATATGTAAATTTTATTAAAAATTTTTTTTTATTTTTTTATGATTGTTTTAAATAATATGAATAATGTTTTATGTTATATTATTATTATTATATTTTTGTTTTTTTATTTTTTTTTATTTGTTATTATTTATATTTTCATTATAATTATTCTATTTATAAAATTTTTTGTTTTTTTATTTTAGTAAATAAAATATTTTTTATTTAGTTTTTTATTTAATTATATATTTGATTTAAAATTAATTATGAAAAAAACAGGAAATGGAATAAATAATACTAATAAACAAAAAAAAAAATCAAAAAATAAAATATCTTCATATAAAATAAAAGAAAAGACTTCATTTATTAATTTAGCATATACTGGAAATAATTCAACCAGAAGTACTAATGCACAAACTCCTTTATTTTTAAGTACAACTTTATTAAGTTTTGAATATGAATATATTCTTCAAAAATTATTAAGATATTTAAAACAAAAATTAACAATACTTCAATATGAGGATATAAAATTTTTTATTAATAATGAAATAAATAAAATAATTAATAATAAAAGTGTAATGTATAATAATAATTATAATATTCATTTTGAAAAAAATGATTCTTTAAATTCAATTATAAAATCAAGTAAATCACATAGAAATTCTGATCCAAATTATAATAATAATTTTAACACAAATATAAATAAAATTAATGGTAGTTTAAAAAAAGAAAAAAGTTTAAAATTAAGCTATGATTTTTCAAATATTTTATTTACTTCTCCAAAAAATAAAAAACCAATTAAAATAGATTTAGGAAATATAACAACAAATAAAAAAGCTAAATCAAATAGTAAAATTAAATCTAAAAAAATGAATAAAGAAAATAATAATTATTCTCTTTATTCAGTTATAAATAATTCACATTCATCCAAAAAAAAGATAAAGAATAATAGTCAATCAAATTCAAAAAGTAAAAGTTCAGAACATATAAATAATAATAAAATAAATAAAATAGATAATTTAACTGAAAATAATACAAATATAAACCAAATAAATTCTTTTTCTTCAGTTTCAAAAGCCATATATAATTCAAATTCATTAAATACAAATTCAAATAGTAATATTAAAGATTCTTCTATGAAAAATAAAAAAGTTTCAACAATTAAATCAACTTTTATATCTCAACCTTTATTAAATGAAAAATTATTTTCTAAATTAACTAATTCAAATAAAAATAAAAATAGTAATCTATTAAATAAAAATAAAATCATTACTGATTCTTATTCGAATATTAGTGTATCTAAAATTACAAAAAATATTTCTTATAAAACTGAAAGTAACTTAAGTCACAATATAAATATTTCTTTGAGTAATAAAACGAATTTAAATAATGAAAATAATATTAATTATAAAAATAATTCATCTAGAATTAATTCTTATAGAAAAAAGTCAAATAATAAAAATAAAAAAAAAATAAAATCAAAAAAAAAAAAAAAAGATAAAACAATAACAATAAATATTCCTAATCAAACAATTGATTTAACTCATCATAATAACGAAAATAATTTAATTATTTCAAAAAATATTTCTAAACATAGAAATAAAAAAAATAATGTTTTGGGTGGTAAAAATATGAATTTAAGTAATCCAAATAATCAAAATAATTTATTCAAAAATGATGAAATGATAAAACAAATAAAAAATTCAATTGATGATAATTTAAAAATAATGTTTAATTTTTCATATGAAAATTTTTTAAGTAAAGAATCTGAAAACGAAAGTAAAGATGTAAGTAGAGAAATTGAAATGAATGTTTCAAATGAAAATATGTAATTAAATTTTTTTTAAATTATATATATAAAGATGCTATTGTATAATATTATAAATGAAATATAATTAATTTAAAATTAAAAAATTAGATTTTTATTTTAAATTATTTATTTAAATTTAAATATTGATTAAAACAAAATATTATTTTTTAATCAAATTCTATTCTATCACTGTTTAATAATTGATGAAATCTATAATCAGTGTCATTTCTTATGACTTCAAAAATATTATTAATTTTATTTCCAATATCCTTTAAATTAATTGTAGTATTTTTAATGTCAGTCACATTATTTTTTGTTTGAAATTCCATAAAACAATGAAGCATTTTTTTATTATTTTTAATTGAATTATAATTTCTTTCTGATTTATTTCCTTTTAAGCTTTTTAGGTTTTTTTTAGAAACAATTTTATTTAAAAATAAATCATTTAAATTAGGTGTTTTAATTAATTTTTTTTCTTTTTTATTACCTTCATAATGTAAATAATTAATATCATCTATTAATAATTCAGATATACCAAATTGTTTATTCTGATGTATATTTTTTTTTAAATAATATTCATTTGAAGAAAAAATATTATTATTTTTATTTAAATTATTTTTTGGTATTATTGAATTATTTTTTCTCTTCATTTTTTTATAATTAATTTCAGTTAGAATTAAATTATTTTTATTTTCAATTGTTTTTTCTAAAATTTTTTTCCTTATTTTTATTATCTTATTGTTGTGTTTAAAGGGAGTGATTTTTTCTATTGATTTTGAAATTAATTTTGGTAATTTTAATATTTTGATTTCATTGTTTTTTTTTTTATTTTCATTTTCTTGTATTAATGTTTGAAATTTTTTATTTAATAATATATTCCTTCTTAATTTATTTTCTTCATGTAGATAATTTCTAAAAGAATTTTCTTCATTTTCATTTTTTTTAGTCATTATTTATTAAATCTTATATTTATTTCATTAATTTATTTGCAAAAAAAAATAATCAAAAAAATATGAGCGAAAATATAGAATTCGATTCTACAAATGAAAATATAAAACCAAATGTTTATGAAGAACAAAATCAAAATAATGGTTTAAATGTTTCTAATTTAACAACAAATAATTCGAATACTTATGAAATAAAACAATATCGAATTAATTCAGAAACGAATAATATATATAATTCAAATGAAATAAATGATTTTAAATAAATCTCTTTTTTCTCTTTTTTATATCAAATAATTCAAATTTTAAAAATAGAGTTCATCATATGTATATATTATTTAATATTAAAATTAGGTTAATATTCATAATATTATGAATTTTTTTTAATAATGAATAAAGTCTTTAAAAAGAGTTAAAATTAAATAATAACAGGAAAAGGAATTTTTAAAATTTATTTAATAATAATATTTATTTTTACTATTTTTATATAAATATTTATTTTTATTTAATATATTTTTATAAAAAATTTAAATTTAAATATATTATAATTTTTATTCGACAACTTCAATTTTATTTTCTTTTTTTTCAATTTTTGTTTCTGTTCTACTTTCAACTTCACTTTTAACATCAGAATTAATTTTTTCATATTCATATAAAATTTTTCTATATTTTCTACAATAAATAATAACACCAATAAATGTAATAATATAAATAACAGGAATAATAATTAAAAATTTTTTTAAAGAATCATCTAAATTATCAATAAAAGTACATTTTTGAATATAAACATTTTTTTCAATATACTCAAAATCAAATTTAAACTTATTACTATCTTCAATAACATTAACAATTTTTAAATTTCTATTATTTTCAAAAATATTTTTATATAAATCAGAATCTTGATCTAAATTTTTTTCATTATATTGATCATAATCTAAATCTTTATTTTCAAGATTAGAAAAATTAAAAATTAAACAATAATCATTTGGGTTAAAAATAATTTCTCTTTTTCCATTTTTACAAACTCCTCTTTCAAAGTGAGTTAAATCTTTAGTTAAACAATTTTTACAAGCATAAGGAGTATTCCAATCAAAAATAAAAGTACATTTATTATTTAAAACCTTATTTAAAACAGGAAAAGAAACATCATATTTATTACATTTTAAATTAATATATGATTTATAATTTAGATTTGGATTATTTAAACAAGAATCTCCTTCTTCAAATTCAATTATTATTGAATTACTTAATGATTTTTCAGCAAAGTATATTTTTTTAATATATTGACCTAAATTTTTTTTTATTTTCATATTTGAAAAAGTAACATTTTGTTCTGAAAAAATATCAGAATTAATTTCAATTAAAGGTTTACTTACTGTAAATAATGCAAAAATATGTCCTTTTTTAAATAAATTTTTATCTTCTTCATATTTAAAATCATAAATATTAATAAATTTTTGTTCAAATAAAGAAATAAAAAATAAATCTTTTTGATTTAAATTTCCATTATTTGAAGTAACAATATCAGAAGTAGTAACAATAAAAGAATTTTCATAACATAATATACCATTTTGATCATTACATAATAATTTATTATAATTTTTTAAAGGTTTTAAATTAAATCTTAATTTTTCATTTTTATTAATTAAAACTTCATTTAATTTACATTGTTCATCTTCAAAATAAGTAAAATAAGGACATTTTGAACATAATAAATTTCCATTCATTATTTGACTAATTCCATCATTACATTTAATACAATTTAATTGATTTGCATCAGGAATTTCATTATTTAAACAAGAAACACAACTTTTACAATCTGTTGATGCTATAAAATTATGAGGGCATTTAATTAAAGTCTTTTTTGAATTTGGAATATCACTTCCAAAAATTTTTAAACCTTTTATTATAATATTTAATTTTTTTTTATTTGCATTTGAAGATTTTATATTTATTAAATTTAAAGTATTTTTTCCAATTGAAAGTTTTATTGTTTCTGTAAAGTTTTTTTTTATATTTGAATAAGTTTTAATTTCTGTATTTGTTTTTATTGTAAAAGTTTCATCTTTTTCTAAATTTAAAGCAATATCAATTTCTAAATATGCAGATGGAGAAATAATTTGGAAATTTTTTGTTAAAACTTCTTCATTTTCAGATAAATAAATATTAGAAAAAATTTCATTACCATTTGAAATAAAACCATCAACAATATTAAAAAAATCTTTTAATAAATATCTAGTAAAATCAAAAGTAAATTCATTAATAAAAATTTTTCCAGGAGAACATTTAACATTTTTATTATTTTCATTATTATTATATTCATCTTCAATAATACTATTAATATCACATTTTACTTCTTCAATTAGTTGAAAATTTTGCTTTAAAAAACAATAATTTTCATTAACTTTATATTTTAAAATTTTAACTCCATTAATACATTTCCCAATTTCAATTAATTCTTTATCATAAATATTACACTCTTCTTTAATTTGACAATAATTAGAATTATGTAATGAAAATTCATTATCCTTACATTTTTCACATTTTTGTGTTTTTTCATTAAAAAAATAATTTTCTAAACAAGAATAACATTTACTACTTCCTTCAGGACTAATTGAATTAATACATTTTTCACAAGTTAAAGAATTTTCTTCATAATTAATTATTTCAAAATTAGAAATATACAATTTCATTTTTTCTTCTTTTCCTTTAAAAAACCAATAAGTTAAAACAATTTGATGTTCTCCTTCATTAAAATCTTTATAAATAATTTTCCATTCATTATTTTGTTTATTATCTCTTTGTATTAATTCATAATCAAGATATAATTTAAATTCACCATTATAATAATTATTTTCTAAAATAGAATCTTGTTTATATTTTAATAAAAATCTTCCAGTTTGTTTTGAATTA
Source organism: Isotricha prostoma (assembly GCA_023807205.1). Lineage (NCBI taxonomy): Eukaryota > Ciliophora > Litostomatea > Vestibuliferida > Isotrichidae > Isotricha > Isotricha prostoma. The sequence goes on along the minus strand of JAJMZS010003386.1, from coordinate 3,794 downwards.
AAAAAATAAATAATTTGAATATAATATTTCATAAAATCACCAATTAATTCTCCAGTCATAACCATTGATTTATCTTGACTAATAATTAAATTAGTACAATTTTCATTTTTTTTTGTTTCTTGCTCTGAAATTGCAAAACAATTAACATTAAATTTTTTTAATATTTCTTTATTCCAATGATTAATTATTTTTAAATCTCCACCTGAAGAATATGTATTTTCAGGACATTTTTCACAATCTATTTTATTTTCTAATGGATTAAATTTCATTATTTCACCTTCATTACAACTTTCATCACAAGAAATATTAAAAACTGGAAGTTTTGAATATATTGAAAGAAGGGTATTTTCATTTTCAATTTTTTTATTTTCACAATTAGACATTAAAATTATTGAAATTGTTCTTAAATTTGTTTCGGGATTACATGATGAAAATATTTGTTTAAAGTCTTCTTCTCTACATGGCAGTTCATAAGTTTTTTTGATTATTAAATATAGAAAAACTAAGAAAAATTTATTAAATTCCATTTTTTTATTTTTAAAAAAAATATATATATATATTTTTTTTACCTATTAGAAATTAAAAGTTTTATTTTTATATAGTTATTATTTAATTATTTTTGTAAAAATTGAAATTTTTTAATTTAATATTTTTTAATAATTGGATGAAATCTTATAATAAATAAAAAAAACAAAATTGATTGATTTAAAATAACTTTTAAACATTATTTAACTATTAATTAAATAATTATCAAAAAATAATAAAAATAAAAATTAAAAAAATAAATAATAATAAGAACAAAAATAAAAATAATAAAATGTATGATAAAATAACTGACTTTAATTTTCTTGAAGAAAAAAACAATATAAAAATACATTCATATTCAAGTTGTTATAAAAACTGTTTTCCAACAAATATATTAAAAGAAGATTTAAAATTAATTTGGTTAAGTGAAAAAGAAGTACCTCAAAACATAATAATAGATATATCAAAAATGATAAAAAAACCAAAAAAGAATAAATTTAAATTCTTTGGTATACATTTATGGCATGCATATCAAAGTAATCCAAAAGAAATTGAATTATATTATTCAAATGATAATAAAAAATATATTTTAATTGGTATTTATGAACTTGAATTAAGACCAGGAACTCATTTTTTTAAAATTGAAAACAAGAATTATAAATCTAATAATAAAGTTAATTTTATTAAAATTATTGTTACTCAAACTTATGGTGGAATAAAAACATATATTAATCAAATTTTTCTTTTGGATAGTTTAAGTGATTATGATAATAATAAGTTTTTTAAAAATTTTTATTTTGAAAATACTTTAAGTGATGAAAATGATAATTTCCAAATTTATGAAAATAAAAATAAAAATAAAAATTATAATTTAGAATTGAAAAAAAAACAAAAGAAATTTGAAAAGATTTTAAAAAGTGATAAAAGATTAAAAAAACAAAATTCAAAAAGTCAAAATAAAATTAAGGAAAAAAATCAATTTAAAAAATTAAAAATAAAAACAAAAGAAAATGATATTAATTCATTATCATCTCATAATAATTCATCTTCAATCGATAATGATAATATAAATGAATTACCAATTGATAAAAAAAATTTTATTTCAAATCAAAATTTTTCTTTTCCATCTTTTTTAACAAATAGTAATTATAAATCAAATGATTCAACAAATTTAACAACAATTGCAAAAATGAAAAATTCAATTGATAAAAATAATTTATTAAATAAAGATTTAATGCAAGAAAATTTAGAGAATAAATTAAAAGAAATGAAGGATTATTTAAAAATTATTGGTGCTGAAACTAATTACAATACTTTTAAAAATTCAACTTATTCTTATTTTAATAATATAAATTTTGAAAATAATAAAAGTGAGAATTATTTTAATGATAATCATTTAAATGATAAAGTTGAAAGAATAGAAAAAAAAATTAATGATATACAAAATGATATTGATGATATTAAAAATGTTGTTTTAAAACTGAAAAAAGGAATAAATGAAATTTCAATTAATGAAAATAATAATTATAATAATAATAACATATTCAATGATAATAATTTTAATTTAAAAGATTTAAAAAATAATTTTAATAATTCAAATAATAATAATATTTATAATATAAATAATAAATTATATAACTCAAATAATTTTTATAATTCAAATAATATTCTTTATAATACAAATAATAATTCAAATAATAATGAAGAAATAGAACTTAATTATATAAATACAAATGATAATGTACTAAGTGAAGATGAATCAGATAAAAATATAAATGATAAAAATTATAATATGAATATTAATTATAATGATTATTTAAAATATTCAAAAAATAAAACAAATAATAATAATAAGAATACAAAAACATATGATTCTTGTTTACAAAATTTTGATAAAAAATTAACACAAAAATTAAATCAATTAAGTAATAATATAGAAAATCAAATATATAAAAACTTTATAGAACCATCATTAAATCAATTTAATATTAAAATGAAAAATAGTTTAGATGAAATGAAAAAACAAATTGACACAATTAGTAATTTAAAAAATAAATCAAATCAAAAAAATGTTTCTTCAGATTCATCAATTAATAATAATAATATTTTTTTATCTTCTGATTCAGGAAAAATTAAAGAAAGAAATTTAAATAAAAATAATTCTGAAAATGAATCTTTTACTTCTAATAATGAACAAATATTACAAATGAAGTATGAACAAATTACTGATTTATCAAATAAATTATATAAAAAATTATGTGATAAAGAAAAATATTTAAATGAAAAAGCTGATTATTTAAAAGGAAAATTAGAAAATAATAATTAAAATTGTTCTAATTATACTTATTAACTTTTAATTTTTTTTTGAAAAATAAAACAAGTATTTTATGAAATAATATAAAAAATATATTTAGTTTTAATTTTAAATATTAAAAATAATAATATTTATAAAAATATATAATCTTCATTAAATATATTGTTACTTTTTTATCATAAAATTTTTATTTTATTATAATTATTATTACTTATATATGTATTATTTTCACAATATTTATGATAAAATTCTTTATAATTTGGGATTTTTGGCTTAATTTCTTTTAAATATTTTTCTATACTTTTTTTAATAATAGTTATTTTTTTTATCATTTTTATTAATAAAGTTCAGTTTAATCTCGTTAAATTGTTTATATGAATTTATATTTGAATTTGAATCTTTATTTGACAAATTTGTTTTAAATATATTCTCAGGAGAAAAACTTTTTATTGTATACTTTCAAAGACAAATCTTTTTTTTATTTGAAATTTACATTAAATATTTTTATCTAAATGATTTTGAATATATTAATCTTCATTTTTTAAATTATTTTTATAAATCACAATTAAATCATTGAAAATATTTTTTAAAGATAATGAATTTTCATTTGATAATTTTTTATTATTTCTTTTTTTATTTTTATTATTTTGAAGTAAATTTAAATATGTTTTAGACAAATTAATTTTTAATAAATTATTGTTGATAAAAATTTATCATATATTCTAACATTTTATTATTTATTATATAATTATTATTATTTAATAAATTTATATTTTATTCATTATATATGATTTTGAAATAATATGATTTTTTCATTTTTTATTATTACTTATTTTAGAATAATTATATTCTTTATTTTCTAAATTGTTATTTTCTTTTTAAATATATTTTTAATTACATCATTTTAAATAACTTAATTGAGTTAATTTATATTTAATTAAATTAAAATAATTTT
>JAJMZS010003385.1:0-19864 GCA_023807205.1 Isotricha prostoma | reverse complement strand
TTTATTTACTTCAATCTTTTCATCTTCTTTTAATTCTTCTTTTTCTATTATATTTTCTTTATATTTTCATCTTCTTTTAATTCTTCATTTTCTATTTTATTTATTTCAATCTTTTCATCTTCTTTTATTTCTTCTTTTTCTATTATATTTTCTTCTATATTTTCAACATTTTTTAATTCTTCATTTTCTATTTTATTTACTTCAATCTTTTCATCATTTTTTAATTCTTCATTTTCTATTTTATTTGCTTCAATCTTTTCATCATTTTTTAATTCTTCATTTTCTATTTTATTTATTTCTATATTTTCATCTTCTTTTATTTCTTCTTTTTCTATTATATTTTCTTCTATATTTTCAACATTTTTTAATTCTTCATTTTCTATTTTATTTACTTCAATCTTTTCATCATTTTTTAATTCTTCATTTTCTATTTTATTTATTTCAATCTTTTCATCTTCTTTTATTTCTTCTTTTTCTATTATATTTTCTTCTATATTTTCAACATTTTTTAATTCTTCATTTTCTATTTTATTTATTTCTATATTTTCATCATTTTTTAATTCTTCATTTTCTATTATATTTTCTTCTATATTTTCAACATTTTTTAATTCTTCATTTTCTATTTTATTTATTTCTATATTTTCATCATTTTTTAATTCTTCATTTTCTATTTTATTTTCTTCTTTCTCTTTATGTTTTAAATCATTTTTTTCTATTTTTTTTCCTTCTATATTTTCTTTTAATTTTTTTCCTTCTTTTTCTATTTTATTGTCTTCTATATTTTCTTCTTGTGTTAATTCTTCTTTTATTTTTTTATTTTCATCTTGTTTTATTAATTGATTTTCTATTTTATTTTTTTCTATTTTTTCTTCTTGTTTTAATTCTTCATTTTTAATTATATTTTCTTTAATATTTTCTACTCCTTTTAACTCTTCATTTAATATTATATTTTCATTAATATTTATTACTCCTTTTACATTATCTTTTGATATTTTATTGTTTTCTTTATTTTCTTCTTCTTTTAATTTATTTTTTTCTACTTTATTTTCTTCTATATTAATATTTTGTTTTATTTCTTCTTTTGATACTTTATTTTCATTATTGTTATCATATTCATTTATTTTTAAACTATTATTATTATGAGGAAAAATACTACTTATAAAAGGATTTTTATTAAAAGTATTTGAATCCGAAAAAACATAACTTTGTTTTATATTAATATTTTCTTTATTTCTTTGTTTATATTTAGAATTTATTCTATTAATATTATTATTATCATTATTTTCTTGATTAAAGATTTTTAATCTATCTTTAATATTAGAATTTAAAACTATTGGTTTTTTATTAATAACTTCACTATTTCTATTTTCATTTTTTGTTTGATTAAATATTTGCATTCTTGAAGCTAAATTAAAAGATTTATCGACAAATTTATTTTTAATTATCATTTTAACTTTTACTTTAATACTTTTACTTATATTGAATTCAAATTCTTGTCCTTTTTCACTAATTTCATAATTTTTTAATATTATTTCAAATTTATCATTATTTTTTGTATTACTTTTTTCAAAATAAACTTCAATTATTCCTTTTGATACATTTATACTAGAAAAAGTATTTTTATCATTTGAAAATTCAATTAAACCTTCTTTTATAATTAATTCTTTAGATTTAATTGACATTGGTGAATTGTCATTTAAATTACTTTTATAAAGAAATAGAAAATTAAATTCTATTCAATTAAATTAAAATTAAAAATAAATTTTACTTCTTCCTATTAAATTTTGAGGTACATTTATTAAAATTGCATTAATTACTAATTAATAAGAATAATTTATATTGAAATTTTACCATAAATATCACATGTTTGATTATCCTCATTCATTTTATAATTAAACAAAAAACAAATATTTTTAAATATATTTAAAAAAAATAAAATCAAAAAAATTTCAAATTAAAATATAAAAATAAAAAATGTCAACAACTGACAGAGCAGACGAAATAAGAGAATTTGCATTACAATTTAATAAATCATTAGGAAAAATAGATAAAAATGAAGGAAGAATTTCAGAATTAGAAGATTTTACAAATAACTTTAATAATAGATTAAAAAGAGCATACGCAAGCTATACAGAAACAGTAAAAAAAAAAAAATAAAAAACAATTAAAAAATTTTTTTAGGATATTAAAAATATAATCAAACCATATAAAAAAAGAAGTTTAAGTCAAATAAATTTTAAAATAAATAAGAATAAAAAAAACGAAATATCTGATTCAATATTTAAAAAAATAGAACCTTGGAGACCAACATATAGAGTAAATAGATATTTTGAAAAATTCAAAAAATTAAATCCAGAATATGAAATGAATAATTGGGAAGTAGTAAAATAAAAAAAATATTAAAATTATATTTTATAATATTTTATAGTATAGAGTAAATAATTTAATCCCAAGAGCTTATGAAAAAAGTATAAATTTACCACAAAAAAAAAATATTTTTCCTCAAAGAATGATTGGTGATTATTTTGATGATCATTTAAAAGAAACTAAAAATCTTTCTTCATTAGGTTCTTATGGAGAAAAATTAATAGAAACTTTTAAAAAACAAAATTTATTAAAAGAAAAATTATTAAAAGATAAAGAAGAAGAAATTTGGAAATTTAAACATTCTAAACCTCCTGTTTATATTAATCCTTGGAAAGCGACTAATCATCAAAGGGAATATTTTAGTATTTATCCTGGGAATAAATTTTATTCTTATAGAGAAGTTAAGGAAAAGAAAAAGTTTTTAAATTCTGAACCGTTTTATCCTCCTAAGAAAGAAGGTGATTATTTTTATCAACGACCTAGTAAAGCAATTAATCATTTTGGAGTTTTATAATTTTTTTGATAAATTGTATTATGGGTTTTTTTAATTTTGTTTTTTAGTTTTTTTTTTTGAATTCTTTTCTTTTTTGAATATATGTTTTTTTTTATTTTTTTTTTCTTGGAAATATATTTTTATATAAGGTTTTATTTTATTTTTTTTTATTTGATTATTTTTTAATTAAAAATATTTTATAATTAATAATAAATATATAAGTTAAATTATTTTTTTATGAACAGATATAAATATAATTAATCATTTTTAATAATTTTTTAAATAAAAAAATCTTTCATATATGAATCATCATTTGTATCTAGATTTGAAGAATTAATTGTTCTAAAAAAATATTGAACATTATTTTCTTCATCAAAATGTCCATGTCTAATATAATTTCTTTTAATTGTTAAACAGCAAAAACTAATTGAAATAAATATTAATAAACTCCATATGAAATAATGGATAATTCCAAAATGAGATTTTTCTTTTTGTAAATTATTTGTTTTTAAACTTGAATCATCAATATTTTTTAATTCATTTTTAATTCTTTCTATATTTTCTTTGTAGTTTTGATTATTTATTTTTTGCACAGAAGATCCAATAAATAACTGGAATACAAATAAAAAAAAGAAAAAAATAAAAACAATTAATTCTCCATTGTTTTTAATTTTATTCACCAAAGTTTTCTCCATCATAAATTAATTTATAAAAACACTAAAAAAACAAATATAAAATAAATAAAAAAAAATAACAATTTAACAATTAAAAAAAAACAAAAGCATAAAATTTAATTAAAAATACAATAAATAAATCAAAAAAATAAAACTAAAAAACTCAATTTTCAATATCAATTTCTTCAAAAATTTTTTCTAAACCAATAAAATCACATCTACTTTTTTCATCAACATCAATCATAGAAGCAATTAAATTAATAAAAGTATCAGAATAAAAATTTTTTAAATATTTATTTAATACAATCCTTATATCAAAATTATTTTTTAATTCTCTAATATCATATAATCCTTCATATCCAAGAGTAGCAACAAAAAAAGACATTAAACCAAAACTATAAACATCACTTTTAAAAGTATTATGATTAACTAATTTAACAAATTTATTTTTATTCCTTAAAGCTTGAAATAAAATAGGACTCATAAATAATTCTGTTCCTCTTAAAGTTTGTTTAGAAGTAATTAAAACATTATTTTGTAATTCTTTTGCTTCTCCAAAATCTGCTAATTTATACGAATTACTTTCTTTAAAAAATAATACATTTTGTGGTTTAATATCTCTATGTGAAATATTTAATTTTTGTAATTGTGAAAAAGTAATTGTTAAATTATGTAATATTTTAATTAATTCTTTTTCTTTATAATATTTTTTATTTTTTCTTCTTTTTTCTATTTCTTTTTCCCAATCAGAAGTTGCTAAATCCATTACAACATATAAAACAAATGTTGTTGGATCTAATTGTTTATTTTGTTTTCCTTTAATTGATACTAAATCTAATTTTTTACCAGATTTATTTATATCATCTAATATATCATATTCATGTTGTAAATTTTCAATATCTTTTTTACTTGTTGCTACTATTTTTTTCATTGCATATAATTTATTATCTTTACCTTCTACTTTATAAATTTGACCAAAAGACCCTTCTCCTATTTTTTCTTTTATTTTATAATCTGATATTTCAAATTTTATATTTTTTGATATTTCTTCTTCTGGAATTATTTCTTTTAATTCTATTATTTTTTTTATTTCTTTTTCTTTATTATTATTAATATTATTTTTATTATGTTTATTAATATTACTTTTTTCTAATTGTATTGAATCATTTTCTGAAATACTTGCAGTTGATGCAGAATTTTTATTTAAAGATTTTTTTCTTTTATTATTTAATTTTTCAAAAATTGAACTTTTGAAATTAATATTATTTTCTGTTTCATATCTTTCATTATTAAAACAACATTTTTCAAATTCATTTCCTAAATTTTTAATTTCACTTTCTTCTATTTCATTTATTTTACTGTTTAAATTTTTTAAATTTAAATTTAAATAAGGAGAATACTCATTTTGAACTTGTTTTCTTCTTTTTTTAATTGAAGAAGCATAAACATTATTTTTATTAGGAGAAATAAATTCATCATTATCATTTTTTCCTCTTTTAAAAGAAGGCGAAAAACCACAATTTTTTCTTCCTGATTTATATTGAAATTCTTCATAATAATTATCTTTTTCTTTTTCTTTTTCTTTTTTCCAACTTAAATTTTTTAGAATAACATTATTACTATTATAATTCTTATTTCTAGTTTTTAAAATATTTTTTACTTTAAATTTCTTTTGACATAATGGACAAGTCCAATTATAATATTTATAATATCCCATTGAATCACATTTCGAACAAACTATTATTTTTTTATTATTCATTTCTCCAAAATATAATTCTCCTTTACAATTTGAATTATGATAAAATTTCATTTTTTCATAATTAATATTACAATTACATCCCATTATTTCAGGAAATGCTTTTTCTTTAGTAATTAATGCATTTTTAATACAAATTTTCATATTTTTAAACTCTAAATTATTATATTCTTTTACTTCACATGAAAATTCATTTTTACAAATTAAACAATTCCATAATATTTTATCTGGAGAAACATTTTTATTACAATTATTACATATTAATTTATTATTTTCTTTATCATATAATAAACTTTCTTTACAAATTGGACATTTCATTGTATCATTTATTACTGCATTACAATGATATTTTTTCCATGTTGCATATGGTAATTCTTTTTTGTTTTCATTCTCATTTATTATTTTAGAATAAAAATCAATTTTTGAATCATTACAATGAAATTTAATTAAATTACTTTTATATATCATATCACATTTTTCACAAATTAAAAATATATCATAATCATTTTTTTTCGGTTCTTCTTCTAAATTAGATAAATTTATTAAAGGTTTATATTTAAATGTGTAAAATTTTTCACCACATGAGTGAATGTAATATCCATTTTTTTTATCATTTAAACAATGCTCTAATATTTTTCCATTAAAAATATTTTTTGAATTGGAATTATTAATTATTTTATTTTTTATTATTTTAAATGCATTTAATGCTAATTTATATTCTTTTGAATATATTTTCTCAGTTAAAAAAGTTTCTACTCTGTTTTTATATATTAAAGGAATTTCGTTAAACTTTTTTTTTAATGATAATTCTACTCTTTTTACAATATTTTGAATAAATTCTGATGGGGGATATAATAATATTGTTTGGAATATATCATTATATTCAGATATGTAAATATTTAATAATTTCTTCTCTTCATTTGAAAGAGATTTATAATTTGAAATGTTCTTATTTTTCATTTTTTTTAAATAATTAATGTATTTTTTTATTTAAATAATATTTTGTTATCACTAAAAAAACTATAATAAAAAAACCATAAACATTAAAAAAAAAATAAAAAAATAAAAAAAAATTAAAAATAAAAAAAATAACTTTTAAATAATTTTTAATCCAATAACTGTTTAAAAAAATTCAAAAAAAATCAAAAATTAAAAAAATATAAAAAATATAAAAAAAGTAAAAAAAGTAAAACCAAAAACATAAAAAAAAATAATTTAATCCAATTGCCAAGTAGTTTTCATCATAATAACAAAATGATCATCATTTTCAATAGAATAACTAACAGCAGAATAATAATCATTCCATTCTTTTCTATCAATTTTTCCAGTATTAGTTTTATCATTAAAATTTTTTAAAAACAAAGAAAAAACTTGTTCTTCACTCATTTCAGCAGAAACTACTTTAGGATGTTTTGAACAATTATAAACTTGTCTAATTTCCATAACATCAATTAATCCAGTTCCTTCTTTATCAAATTTTAAAAATGCTTTATCAATTATTGCTTGTCTTCTTTCATTTGGTTTTCCTCTTAATGCAGTTAAAAATTCAGAAAAATTTATCATTCCATCATTGTCTTTTTCAAAAAATGATAATATTATATTTATGTCATTTTCAGGTAAATTTATACCACATTCTCTTAATCCAAATAAAAAATCATCTTTGTTTACTTTGTCTTTTCCATCATATGATTGAAATTGACGAAATACTCTACCTGATGAACGAATTGATTCTACACCTCTTTTGTTTATTATGTCTTTTGCTTTTTGGATTGCTATAATTTTTTTTATATAATTATTTTACATTCTACTACTTTGTCGAAATCCATTTTTATTTTATTTTTTTTAATTTATATTTTTTTGGTTTTTATTTTTTGGTTGATTATTAAAAATTGTAATTTTATTATTTATATGAAAATTAATGATAAAAGATGGAGATATTTATTTAAAGTTTAATTTTGATATAGAACAATATATGGAAATTAAGTTCTTTAATAATTATATCTTTAGAATTAGAAAATATAATATATTGATATAAAACATCAATGAAAATATTTATTAAATGAATTAAATAATGATAAAAGAAAAAAAAACAATAAAATTAATTAAAAGACATAAATATAATTAATATAAATCAATTACAATTATAATATTTTAGGAAAAAACAAATCAAATATTCAAAATATGAGATAGTATTTTAAAATTAATCTCTTTTAAAAATTGCTTAAATTGAAAAATAAAAAATTAAAACAAAAAAAATAATATTTTGTTCAAGATAATTTAAAAATATAGATTTAAAAATAACAAATTTTGAAAAATAAAGTAATAGTTGATTGTATTATTCTTATATTCAGACTTATTATTGATATTTTGATTAATTTAATTAATGAAATTATTGATTATTGTAAAATTGAAAATTAAATTGAGAAAATAATAAATTTAAATTAGCAATTATTATAAGAAAAGGAAAGAAAAAAAGATATACTTATTTAATTTTTCAATTAATTATGTTTAATTTCTATTTTTATTGTATATTATTTTTATTTTTACATTTAATGGATATTGATTTTAAATTTGATTTTATTTTAATATTTACTTATTTTATTTTTTTTAGTGTTTTAATTATTTAATTTTATTTAAACAATATGAAAAATAAGTTTAATTATAAATAATTTAAAATAAATGGATAATAATGAAAATGACATTCAAAAAAATAATATAATTAATGATATGTATAAAGATAAATTAACAAAGAGAGAAAATAATAATTTAAATGTAGAACCAAATAATAATAATGCAAATCAATTGATAAATTTAAAAAACTTAAACTTACTGAGTCTTCAAGAAATAGATCATGGACAATCAAGTCAATTTCAAAGTAGTAATAATGGTTCTCCAATTTTATCACCAAAAGAAGGTAAAAAAAGAAGAATTGGAATTTGGTTTCAAGAAAATAATATTTTAAATAAAGAAGATAAAGAAAATAATAATCAATTTGCTGATACAAGTCTAAATTTAATAAATGATGAAAAAGAAAAAAATAAAAGCACTAAATCAAATATAATAAATAAATTAATGCAATTTGAAAATTCTTTAAAAGGTTATTTTATTATGATTTGTGTAATTTTCGTATCAATTTTTTTTTATGATATTAAAATGATTTGTTTAAATGAAAAATATCATTATTTTTATAATATATTTTATGTTATTACAATAATTTATTATTTAATTGATATTTGTATAAGAACTTTATTAATAAATGAAAGTTTATCAATCAATTTTTATTTTTGGATTGATTTTTTTAGTTGGTTAATAATGTTTTTAGATTTTGATGAAATTTCATATCCATTTTTACAAATATTAATATATGGTAAAAAATCAAGAAAAAGAAAATATATTCCATATGAAGAACAAATAGTAATTGAAATTGCATTAAATATAATACAAAACTTTCGTTTTTTAAGAATAATTAAATTTTATCATTTATTTTCAGATTTTTTAAAAGAAAGAGAAAATAATCATTTAATTCAAAAATATATACAAAAATTAGAAAATAAAATAAGATTTCCACAAAAAGTAAAACAAAATCGATATTTAAAACAATCAAATACTTTAAATAAAGAAAGTCAAAATAATGTAATGAATAATACAAGTACTTTACCTTTTCAAACTCCTTCACCTCATCCAATTTATTTAGAACCAAATAAATCAAAAAGAGTAACTTTATCAAAAAATTCTGTTTTTACTATTAATTCTAGTACTGATTTTAAAAAAAAAGGTGAAGCTATTGAAAAATATATTAAAGAACATCAACAAAGTAGAATTAGTAGAAAAATAACCGAAGGAATATCAAGAATAATGATTTATTTTGTTTTATTTGTTTTTATAGTATCTATTTTTACAGATGAAGATAATTATAATAATACTTCAAATTCATATTATTTATTAATTAAATATTCAAATGATTTTTATGAAAATAAAACAATAAATGAAGGATTAAATTTAGTAAAAGAATTTTTTAATTCAACATTTTCATTAAATCCATCTAATTTATATTATGTAATTTGGGTAGAATGGAAAAATAATATAGTATACATAAATGAATCAATAAATTATAATAAAAGTTATTATCATAACAGAGAAATTTCATATATTTACCCAAAAAAAAATAATAATACAATAATAGTAATTTCAAAAAAACATTTTTCAAAAGTAACATCAGGAATTTTTATAGGAAAATTAATATATATAATAAGTATAGTTTCAATATTATGTTTATGGATAAATCGAGATGTAAATATATTAATTTTTGAACCATTAGAAAAAATAGGAAAAGTAATTGATATTGTTGCAAAAGATCCAGTAAATAGTAAAACAATAGAAGAATTAAAAAATAATGTAGAAAAATCTGTAATTAAAAAAGAAGATAAAGAAAGTGTAAGTCATGAAATAAGAATAATACAAAATTCAATAATAAGAATAAGTGCATTAATTGCAATTAGTTTTGGTGAAGCAGGAGGAGAAATTTTAAAAGAAAATATTCAAAGTTCAGAAGGTTTAAATCCAATGCTTTCAGGTGAAAAAATTCAAGCAATTTTTGGTTTTTGTTTCATACATAATTTCAGTGAAATTAATGAAGTTTTTCAAGAAAAAACAATGATTTTTGTAAATCAAATATCAAATATTGTTCATTCATGTGTTGATAAATTTAATGGTATAACAAATAAAAATTTAGGTGATAGTTTTTTATTAACTTGGAAATTTAAAGATTATAAAAAAGAAAATACATTAAATGAAAATAAGAACACATTTGATATTTTAACATCAACAAATAATATAAATGATTCCTTTGATAAAAAAAGTGAATTAGCCGATTGTGCCTTATTAGGTTTTTTAAATATATTAAAAAAAATAAATAAATCACGTATAATATTATCATATAGAAAAGATCCAGATTTAATTAAAAAATTTGGTAATAAATATAGTGTTCAAATGGGTTTTGGTTTACATACAGGATGGGGAATTGAAGGAGCAATTGGTTCATTTTATAAAATTGATTGTTCATATCTTAGTCCAAATGTTAATATTGCAGCTCGTTTAGAAACAGCAACAAATATTTATGGTGTTGATATTTTATTCAGTGGAGAATTTTATAATTTATTATCTGATTATATGAAAACTAAATGTAGAAAAATTGATATAGTTACTTTAAAAGGAAGCGAAAAACCAGTTTCTTTATATACTGTTGATATTAATAAAAATATTCGTCCTGGGAAATTAGTTTCTAATAAAGATAGAATGACTTTAAGAGAAAAGAGAAATTATTATGCTCAGAAAAAAAAAAAATTATGGCATAAATATTTTAAGTTAAAACCTAATAAAACTATTGGAGAAGTTTATATGAAACAAAGTAAAGGATTGAGACAATTGTTAAAACATTGTAAAAGTAATTTATTTTTTACTTATTTTGAAGATGGTTTTAATGATTATATTGATGGTGAATGGGAAGATGCTTATCAAAATTTACTTAAAGCTAAATATTTAGATAAAAATGATGGTCCTACTAAAATTATTTTGGAATTTATTAAAAGTCATAAGTGTCAAGCTCCTGCTAATTGGGATGGATATAGAATTTTGACTTCTAAAACGTAATTTTACAAAGGTATATTTTTTTATTATTAATTTTTTTTTTAGGTGTAAATATATCTTTTTTTTTTTTGTGTTTATTTTGGATTTTTTTTAAATAATTGATTTTTAAAGGAATGTTATGTTTATTATATTTTTTAGATTATATAAATAATCTTATTTATTTAAATTTTTGTATGAGGAGTTTTTTTATTTTTTGATTCTGTTTTTTTATAGTCAATTAATTAAATTTTAAATTTATTAATTCAATTGATAAAAATTTTAAAAAAATTTTAAATTATATTTATTATTATATTATAATTAAATTTAACAACAATTATTTTTTTAAATAAACATGGAGAATAACTTAAGTCCAAAAAGTTTAAAAGTAAAATCAATAGAAAAAAATCCTTTTTTAGAAATAATGGATGATGAAAATATTATTAATGAAATTACAAATATTGATGAATACATAAATAATATTCCAGAAGAAGAATTAATGAATAGCATTCAACAATTCAAAGATATAAAAGATAATAAATTAAATGAATTAAAAAGAGAAGAAGATAAATTAAATGAATTTGAAAAAATTATTAATGATAATATCTCATTTATAAAAAATGATAATTTAAGTACATCATCAAATAAAAATAAAAATAATATTTATAAAAGTCAAAATGACAATTTAAGTCAATTTGTTGAATCAACATTATTATACCGAGAATATGAAAAAAATATAGAAGATTTAAAACAAGAATATAAATTAAATTTAAAAAAAGAATTAGAAAATTTAGAAAATAAATTTCAAAAAGAAAGAAGTGAAATAATAGAAGAACATAGAAATAAAGTAAAAAATTTAGAAAATGAAATTTTAAAATTTAAAATGGATTTAGATACTTTTGAAAATGGAAAAATAATTAAAAGAGAAGAATATGATAAAATGGTAAATAAAATAATAAACAAATATAAACAAAAATATAATTTAAATGAAAAAGAAATTCAAAAATTAGAAAAAGAAATAGAACAAGATTACTCAAAATTAATATCAAATGAAAATTTACCAAATAAATTAGAATTAAATAATGAAATATTATCAGATAATAATTTTTCAATTGAAATTGACAATTTAATCAATGAATTAAATCAAAAGAAAAAAAAATCAGGATTAATTTTTATTTATTCTAAATTAAAAATTAAAGAAAATGAGAAAGAAAGACCTTCTCAAAGAAGTACTAATTATATTATTAAAACTGATGGATCGGAACCAGATTATGATTGTGATACTAATGAAAATGATGAAGTTTCTATTAGAGATATTCCTTCTCTTAATTTTGAACCTTTGAAAAAAATTCAATTTTTTAGAACTCATCAAGATAAAATTAATTAATATTTTTATTTATGTTTTTTAGCTTTTGTAAAATATGTATTTTAGATAAATTTGTTTTTTTTTTTTTTGAAAATTAATAATTTTGATTTTTTTTTATTTTCATTTTTTATAATATTAAAATATAAGAAAAAAATATTATAAATAAAAAAAAAAATTTTTCAAAATATCAAATTTGTTTTAAATAAAAACTTAAAAATTTCATAAAAAAATTTTTAAATAAAACCCAAAAAAAAGGAAAGAAAAAAAATATTTAAGGAACAATTCCAAAAACATTAACAAAAGCATGACAAGTATCATTTTCATATTTAGCAGAAGTTGAACCATCAGTATTTGGATTCCATAAACAAGCAGAACTATAATGAAGAGAGGAATCTCCTTTTTGAAAAATTGTTCCATTTACAACAAATTTAAATTCTTTATGATTTGTTTTAAGATTGCTAATTACTTCATCTACTATTTGTTTTATTATTGATTTTGCATCATTTTGATCATAGTTTTTACCATCTAAATTCTTTTTTAATGTATCTTCTAACATTCCAGTTATTTCACTTTTTAGATCTTCGAATTTAAGGTCTTTTGACATTTTTTAATATATTTTTTTTCTTTAGGTTGTATTATTTATTACTTTATATTTATAGTAAAATTTCTTTAATAAAATTTTTTATTATATTAAAATATGAACTTAAATGAAAAATTAAATAATTTATTTTATATAAAATATAGAAAAATATTTAATTAAAAAATATTAAATATAATATTATAAAAAAAATCCAGAATAAAAATCTATTAATATATAATCAAATATTATTAATTAAAAAAAAATTTTTCCTAAAATCACAAAAACGAATATAAATAAATTAATTAAATAATATAATTAATTGATAAATAGTATAATTAAAATATATATATTTAATGGGGCAAAAAGAATTAACTTCAATATTAAAAGGAATTACAAATCCAAATCTAAAATATTTTGATTTAATAAAAGTAATAGGAGAAGGTGGATTTGGGAAAGTATGGAAAGTTCGTTTTTTTAAAGATAATAGAATATTAGCATTAAAGCAATTA
This sequence comes from Isotricha prostoma, assembly GCA_023807205.1. NCBI lineage: Eukaryota > Ciliophora > Litostomatea > Vestibuliferida > Isotrichidae > Isotricha > Isotricha prostoma. Next base: position 6,497 of record JAJMZS010003385.1, on the reverse strand, counting down.
TCAAAAGAAAAAATAATTCAAAAAAAAATGATAAAATACATATTTAATGAAAGAGATATTTTATTATCATTATATTCAAATTCAATATCAAATTTATATTGTACATTCCAAGATAAAAATAATTTATATTTAGTACTTGATTATTTACCAGGAGGAGATTTAAGAAAATTAATGAATCAATATGAATTTTTTTTAGAAGATGAAATTAAATTTATTTCTGGTTGTATTGTTTCAGGATTAGAATATATACATTCACATAATATTATTCATAGAGATTTAAAACCAGAAAATTTAATTTTAGATGAAAAAGGTTATATTAGAATAAGTGATTTTGGTATTTCAAATTATAGTAATAGTATTGAATTATATAATGATACAAGTGGAACAATTGGTTATATTTCACCTGAAAGAATTGATAATAAATTAAGAAAAATTTCTTTTGAAAGTGATTATTTTTCTTTAGGTGTTATTATTTATGAATTAATTAAAGGAGAAAGGCCTTTTAAAAAAGATAAAAAATATGAAATGATTGAAGAATTTGAAAATAATAAAATTTATTTATGTAAAAATAATGTTAATTCAAGATATAGTGAAGATTTATGCGATTTTGTTAATAAATTATTAGAAATTGATCCTAATAAAAGATTAGGCAGAAATGGTATTAAAGAAATTAAAAATCATAAATTTTTTAATGATTTTGATTGGAAATCTATTTATTATTATAAATCAAGAAAATCTCCTTTTTATATTGAGAAAAAAAAAGGAAATGAGAAAAATAAATTTGAAAAAAACATTAGTTATCAAATAACAAATGAAGAATGTAAAATTGATGATAAATATCAAAAAATTTTTGAAAATTTTACTAAACTTCATTTAATTGATGAAAATATTTTTTTTACTTCATATAAAAATAAAATTAATTCAATTCAAAGTTCAATTTCAGGAAATAATTTATTTAAAACTATGAAAAAAAAACCTCAAACTGCAAGAACAAAAATGCATGTTCCACAAAATAATGATTTGTTTAAAAATTCTGATAATAAATATAATTATAATGATCGTTTTATTAAAATTTTTAATTTAGGAAAAAATAAAGAAAAAATGAATTCAATATTTAATCAATTTCATCAAAATAAAAGAAATTTACCACCTAAATGCAAAAATAAATCTGATTTACCTTCAATTAATATTAATAATCTACAAAATAGAATTAATATTAGTCCTGAAAAAAATGCTAAAAATAAAATAAAACATTCAAATGAAAATAGTTTTTTTAATAATTCAATTTTAACTGAAAATAAAATTCTTTTAAAATTAAAAAAAATAAATCCTTTTAAAAATAATCAAAATTTTATTGATATGAAAATTCAAAGACATAATAGAAGTTCATCTTCATTAAGATTTTTAAAAAAATAAAATATATTATTAGTTAATTTATTTATATTTTAGTCATTTATTCATAAAATTTTGATATGTCTTATTTTTGTATTTTAAATAATCAAAATTTATTTATAAAATATATTTTACATTAAATATTAATTATCATTAATAATTTTTCTTATATTAAATTTTTTTTTATAAATGAAAAATCATTTCCAAATAATTAATTTTATTATTATTTTATCTAAAAAAATATATTCTGAGATATTTAATAATACATGTATTTAAATATATAACTGATGAAATATATTATGAATCAGGAGAAATATATTTATTTAATTATGATACAAAATTAAATTTTAATTAAACAAGAACAATTATTGGATATCTCAAGAAAATCTTTTATTTGATTATTTAACAGTAAGAGAAACATTATCATTTTATAAATCATTAAAAAAATCAAATGAATAAATTGAGAATATTTGTGAAAAATTTGATATTGAAAAATATATTGATAAATATTGTATTGATTTATCTAGAGGAAAATTATTAAATCAATTTTAAAACTATTAATAATTTAATTAATAAAATATAGAATGAATGTTGAATCATAAGTAAATATTTTAAATATATTATAATATAAGATTAGGAAAATAATTATTTACCAATTTAATGTAGAATTAATGAAATATTAATTAATTTTTGTATATTTTCATATTTTTCCTATATTTTTTATTTTATGATTTAATCAATTAATAATTAAAAAAAGATTATTAGATTAATTGATATTTTGAATAAATAAATAATTTATTTTCTCAGTAAATTCTATAATAAAAACAATTATGCTTTAATCATCTAAATTGATATTAAGTAATTGTTTTTCTATTTTATCCATATATTTTTCAAATTTTAGATTTAATTTATTACAAATTTTTGAAAATAATAATTCAATTAGTTCATTATTTTCTTGAGAATATGATTTCCAAAAATGAAACATTGAATCAGACAATTCTTGTTTATTTTTTAACTTTGATAAATTTTTATAATTTTTATTTATACTCTTTAAATCTGTTTTTATTTTTAAATAATCATTCATTTCATTAATTTTCAAATATTTATCAAGTTGATTATCAATAATTTTTTTTATTTTCTTTTTTATTTCTTTTTTTTTTCCAATAATCATTGGGGTTAATTTATATTTCATATAAACAATCTTATGAGTTAAATTATCATATTTTTGAATAACATCTTTAATTCCTACCATATCATGTTTAACATGATATTTAAATATACATTCAGTACACATTAATTTATTCTTTTTACAATTATTATCAATACATAATCCAATTATTTCATTAGAAGTATGTTCATTACAAAACATATGAAATTTTTCAAAGCTATCATTTAAAAGATTTTCATCTATATCATCTTTAATTTCTTCTTCTTCTTTTATTTTTTCTTTTTCTTCTAATTTTTCATCCATATAATTATTAGTACATATTAAGTCTTCAGAATCATCTCCAAGACTGCCATCTGTTTCTCCATAATAACATTGATTTTTTTCATCCCAAAATTCTCCAGGAATATACACACCATCTTCATCATAATGTCCTCCATATATATCATAACCTTTTCTATTAAAATATACATTATCTGGATCCCAAAAAGAGCCATTTGGTGTAGTAAAATCACCTTCTTCATCATATTCACCTTCAATATTTTCATTCCATTTTCTTTTTTTGAAATTGAAATCCATAATTGAATATCAATAAAAAATTTATATAATTATTTTTTAATTCAATACTTTAATGGTATTTTATATATATAGTTTAAAAAAAATATTTATTCATCATTTATATCAGTAATATATTTATGATATTTGTTTACTTTTTTCTGTGAATTAAAGATAAAATTATTTTGTAAAGCATTACTTAAAGAATCTTGAAAAAATAAAGGCTCATTAAAATAAAAATTATAATTTGATTGTTCAATTTTTTCTAGATTATTTAAAATTTTTATAATATTTAATCTATTATTAACAATTCGAATATACCATCTAATACGTATTCTATCATTTTTACTTTTAGGAATCCATTTTAAAGGTAAAAAAAAAGATTTATAAATACTATCAAAATATTCTTTTTCTTTAATAGTTTTTCGATATATTTACCTTTAGGCTTTATTTTTACAGAATTAATTTTTCTAACTCCTCCATTACTAATTAATTTATTTTCAGATTTATCAAAATTTATAGATGAAGATTTAAAATTAGTCCTTCTAATATTCTTTTCAATAATAAAATCTCTAATAATTTTCCTATAAAAAGAATTTCTCGCATTATTATAATTAATAATTTGAATAAGTAAAAATATAAATTTAATAATACCACTTATTGTTGCTAAATAATCCTGAAATCTTAAATATTTTCTATTATAAACTCCAATATTACCACTATTTGCAAAACTTATAGTTAAAAAAGTTCCTGGTTCAGCTGAATTATTTATATCTTTTAAATCAGTATCAATTCTTATTGAATCTAACTGATGAAAATTTTCTTCATGAATTATTGGATAAAATAAACCATAATCAGTATAATATTTTATAATTCTAAAAAAAACCCATATTCTTTTATATACTGAAGACGATATACCAATTCTTTCTCTTTGAACTGCAACTTCTTTTATATTTGTTTTATTCATATTATTAATTGAATAATCAACAAAAATTAAATCTAAATAAGCATTTGATAATAAATCTTCTGTTATTTCATTTTGAATACAATTTTTATTATCGTTAATATTACATTTTGTAAAGAAAAAATGATATAAAGAAAATTCTTTTACATCTCCATAAACACCATATAAAGTTTGATTATAATATCTTTCTTGGGGACACATAAAAGTATCAATATTTAAAATATTTCGAAAATATTTTTTATATTCACCAAAATGTTTATTAATATCACATTTTTCAACTTTAACTAAATCAAATTTATCAATTAGATAATCCCCATAATTTTCATTATAATAATTATACCAAATTTTTAATGTGATATTAAATATATTTTCAGGATTAATTGGTTTTTTATCATAGTCAGTTAATCTTAACATAAAAGGGAGTTTATTTGAATATGTCATATTTAAATCTGTACTTTTTTCAATTGAATAATTTACATTTAAATCTTCACCACTTAGATATCTAAAAATAAAATATATTAAAATTAAGAAAATAATTATTATATATATTCCACTCATAACTCCTCCTAAAAAAGTTTTATGTCTTTTTTCGCCTTTATCATTGAATGTAAAATCAATTTTAAGTGATAAGAAATCTAAATTTTTTATAAATGTTTTCATTTTTTCAATGATAAAAATTAAAAGATTATTTTTATAATAAGATTTATGCAAACATATGAATTTATTTATTATATATATTTTAACATAATAAAACCAAAAAAATAAATTAATGAAAAAAAAATTAAAAAATATAAAAATATAAAAATTAATAATACCAAAATAACATAGAAAACAAAAATCCCAGACATCATTTTTAAAAAACAAAATATTTAATTAAAAAATAAATAAAAAAAAAAAAATTAAAACTTCTAAATATAAACACTATAAATATCAAATAACCCAAAAAAAAAAAATATATTAAGAAAAAAAAAATGTCAACTCCAGAAAACACATATGACGTAATAATTATAGGCTCAGGTCCAGCAGGAAACACCTCAGCAATATATTTAACCCGTGCAGGTTTAAAGACAGTAATGGTAACAGGATACGAAGAAGGAGGTCAATTAATAACAACAACAAAAGTAGAAAATTACCCTGGATTTCCTGATGGAATAGACGGACCTGAATTAATGGAGAAAATGTTACAACAATGTAAAAATTTAAATGTTCCAATGATAAAAGAAAATGTTACAAAAGTCGATTTTTCAAAAATACCATATGCATGTAATTTAACAAATGATAAAGTAATATATGGAAAATATATTGTAATATCAACTGGAGCTAAAGCAAAATATTTAGGTCATCCAAATGAGAAAAAATTCCTTGGAAAAGGTGTTTCAGGTTGTGCAACTTGTGATGGATTTTTCTTTAAGAAAAAAAAAGTAGCTGTTGTAGGTGGTGGTAATACTGCAGCAATTGAAGCTTTACATCTTGCAAACTTTGCAAGTGAAGTTTATATTATTTATCGTAAGGATTCATTTTCTAGAATGGAAAAATCTATGGTTGATAGAATTAATGCTAATAAAAAAATTACTTCTATTTTTAATTCTGAAGTCACTGATTTTATTGGAGAAAAAAAATTAGAAAAAATTAAAGTTTATAATAATAAAACTAAAGAAACTAAAGATATGGATATGAATGGTTGTTTTATTGCTATTGGGAAAGAACCTCAAACTGAAATATTTAAAGGGACTCCTTTGGAATTAGATGAAAAAGGTTATATTAAAACTAAACCTGATAGTTGTTTAACTAGTGTTAAAAATGTTTATGCTTGTGGTGATGTTGCTAATAAAATGGTTAAACAAGCTGTTTTTGCTGCTGGACAAGGATGCCTTGCTGCTATTGAAATTCAAGAAAGTTTTCATAAATAAGTTTTATAAGGTTTATTTTTATTAAAGAATTTTATGGTATTTTTTATTTTTGGAATATTATTTCTTATTAATTTAAGGGGTTTTTAAATTTTTTTTTTTTTTTTTTTACATTTAATTTTTTGGAATAATTTTATACAGTAATTGAAATTTATTATAAATGTTTATTCTAAAAGATTGATTATTATTATTTTTTTTAAAAAAAAATTTAAATAAGATAAAATTAATTTTTTTAATGTATTCAACACATGTTTTATCATTATATTCAGAAAAACCTAAATTTAAACCAAAAAAATTATGACATTTATCCATATAAAATAACATCAACACCACAACCTAAAATAAAACAAGAACATATAATAGATAATTCAAATAATATAAATGAAAATAATAGTAAAACAAATTATTTAGATAAAATATTTTCAAAACCAAAACCATTAATAATATTAGAACCTCCTAAAAATTTTTATAATATACCTAAACAAAATAAAAATCTTGATTATGGATATAAATT
>JAJMZS010003384.1:0-19865 GCA_023807205.1 Isotricha prostoma | reverse complement strand
GATTGGGCTCAATCCCAAAACCCCAATCTTCATTATTAAAAATTAAGTAAATGAAAAAAATTATCATATAAATATTTTTTTTATTTAAAATATATTAAATTTCTTTGTTATTAGTTTAAATTTTTATTTAAATATTTTAAGAACATAAAAATATATATCTTTATCTTTTTTATCATTCAAACTTTTTTTATAATTTTCAACATAATTAGAAATAAATGAAGGTTTAATTATTGTTTGATTATCTTTTTCTTTACATTTTAATTCATTATTTATATTATAATAAAATAATAATTTTTTATTTTTTGATTGAAACAAAAGACAATATAAATTTTGAGGAACAGGAAAATTATATTCTTCAATCAATATAAATCTACCAATTATCTTTATTTCATAATTATCCTTAAAATTATCATTGTTTAAAATACTTTTAAAATCAGAAATAATTTCTGTTGAACTTTCATTAAAAATATCATCTAAATTAATTTTGTTTATAGATTCATTATTAGTTTGTTCTAAATATTTTTCTATAAAGTCAGTGTCTTTTAGAAAATGATAAGGATTACAAGTAGTATTAAAATCTATATTAGTCATAAAATTTGTATCTAAATTTACTAAAAGATTTTTATTTCTATCATAAAATTCATTTTTTGAAGGATCAAAATATATATAATAAATATTATGATTTTTACAATTATTAATTATACTTTTATTATATTCATTATCTTCATCTTTATTATAAAATAAGACCATTATATAATGCCATTCTTTAATTTTAATATCTAGTTTTTCTAAACAATTAATTAATAATGGCTTTATTTGTTTTTTTATTAATTTCTTTGTTATTGGAGTTTTTAAATGAGTCTTATTATCATAAAATTTTATTTGTAAACCTATAAATTTTTTCTCATATTGTTTACCAAAAAGAAATCCTAAATCAACAGCTTCTCCATTTAATTGTTTTTGAGTTATCATTATTGAACCATTTTTAAAATCTTCTTTATATTCAATATAATTTACAGATTTATCTAAATCTATTACCTTTTCCTTTTTAACATTTTTTACTTCTTTTTTTTTTTTTGATTCCTTCACTTTTTTATCTTTATTCATTTCTTCTTCTTCTTTATTTCTTTTTTTTCCTAAAAGTGTATTTATTCTATTTATTTCTGTTTCACATTCTTTATTAAAAATTGATTCAATATTATTATTATACTCATCATTATCTATCTCCATATCATTATTTGTTTTATTCTCATTATTATCATTTTTTAAATTAGTATTATTGATATTAATTTTTTTTATTAAAGATAAATTAGATTTTAATAATTCTCCATATTTTATTGTTTTTGATGAGCATATATCCAAATTTATTCCATCTTCAGGTTGTTCCATTCCAATTATTGTCTTTACCTGTAAATTATATTTTATAGGATTATCTTGAAATAATTTTTTTGTTTTAAGATCTTCAATTGAAGCATATTCAAAAAAATATCCTTTTAAAGCTTTATATAATTCACTATCATTATATTTTTTTTTATCAAAATAATCTTTAATATTCATTTGCTTTATTTTTTCTTCTATGATTTGTTCGATAAATTTAAATTTATATTTTATTGTAAAACTTTCTTTTTCAAATATTAATTTACAGTATTTTAATGATATTGTTTTAAGATTTAAAATTTCATAATTAATTTTTTTTCCAATTTTTGAATAAATATTAAAAATATATAATTCAAAGTCTAGTCCTAATTTTTCACAATGCTCTTTCATTTTTTGTATGATATGTTCACGAATTTCTTCTTTTGTTATTATATTTAATAATTTTATATATTTTGGTTCAAAATTGAAAAGTTTTTTTTCATAATTATCAGACTTTCCTAATTTCATTTTGATTAAATCTTCTTCATTTATTAAATCACAATAATAAAAATAATCATCTTGATTTTCATAATATAAGATTTGTGGACATCCTTTATTTTTATATATAGAATCAGCGATTTTATCACCAATTTCTTTATCATTAATTGAAGAACTTATGATAATTTTAAATTGAGAATTTAAATAACTTTTAATTACTCCAAGACTAATTTGAGATACATATTTATCTTGAAATTGATCAAAAATCAATATTACATTTTTATCTTTTAAAAAAAAGCAAAGAATCTCAAACAATTCCCAAGGATTTTTATTACAATTTTCATTAAATATTTTTTCAAAAGATTTTTTATCATTTTCCATCAATTGTAATCTCCCAAATTCATAAATTAATAAATCTAAATATTCTTTTTTTTCTAGATATGATTTAATTATAACTTTCAGATTTAAATAAATAATATTCATATAAAGTCTACTAACATGTAATAAAGCAACAGATTTTCCTTCACTTGAAGGACCTGATATTTTAAATTGTGTAATTGGCTTTTCAGAAGATTTATTAATATTTAAAATTCGAATATTACAAAGAATATCATCTCTTTTTTTTGAATGAAAAAATTCAAATTTTTCTTCATTTTCAGGATAAACAAAATATTCATCAAAATATTTTGACAACAATAATTTTTGAAAAATATTATCATTTCCCAATAGTGTTTCATTTTCTTTTAATTCATAAATTTTTTCATAATTTATTATTGTTAATTCTGAATAAAAATTTCTGATCAAATAGCCTTTTGAATCAAAATAATATAAATTTATATTTTCATTATTCATAAAATAAGGTTTTTTTATTTGATAAAAATTTAAGATATACTCAATTTGATTTAATGAATAGACTTCTTCATCTATAAATTCTTTGTTTTCTTCCCCGACATTTTTATATATAACTTTTATAGGAGGATCAAATATAATATTTATTAATTCTCCAAATTTATCTTTTATAATAATTTTACCATTTCGAATTTTAGCAATAATACCTTTGGGAAATAAGGAATTTAAATGATCTTTTTTACTAATTATATTTGCAATTGTTTGACCATTTATTTGAAACATTAAAGGAGATAAAAAATTAATATAGTTTACTGTTCCATTCTCTGTTTGTTTTGTCAATATTTCAAACGACATTTTTTTATATAAATAAGATTTATTTAATTTAAAGATAAAAAATAAAAAAATTAATGATTTAAATATATAATTAATTAATATTAAATATTTTTAATATATATATTGGGATTGAGGATTGGGCCCAATTAACTTAAAAGAATCATTTAATAAATGAAAAAATTAATAAGTAAATTCCATTAGAAAAAAAAGTAATGTAGTATCAAAAGAAAAAATAATTGGAATAATTTCAATTCAAAAAGAAAAAGAAAAAGAAGAAGAAAAAGAAAAATCAATAATAATACCATTATTAAAAATTTCATTAGAAAATGATATAGAAAAGTCCAAGTATGAAAATAAGAAAAGAAAAAAAAGGAAAAATATTATATTCAAAATTCAAAAGTGAAGAATTAATTCCTCTTTCATCTTCAAATATACATTATACAAATAAAATTATGAGTGCTAAAGGAATTCAAACTCCAATTAAAGAGAAATCACATGATGATGAAGATGAAAGTAATGAAAATATTAGAAAAAGTACTTTAGATGGAAATATACTTTTTTCATCTGATAATAAATTAGAAAATATTTATGAAAAAGATGAAGAATTATCTGGAGAAAGATATTTAGATGATAAAAGAAAAAATATGCCCTTTAAATTACTAAAATTATTATTTTACTACAGAAAAATTTAGATTATGAAAAAATTAAGACAAATTGAAAAAACTATGAAGAAAAATATAATGATTTGAAGAAAGAATATGAAGATAATTGAAAGAAATGGAAAAGAACTTAAAAGAAAAATAAGAAAAAGAAAAAAGAAAAAAGAAAAAGAAGAAAAAAGAGAAACAATTAAAAAGCCAAAATTAGAAATAACTATAGAAGCTACATTATAAAAAAATAAATAATAATAAAAATAATCATAACAGTAAATATAATAAAACATTTAATAATAATAGAAAAAAATTTCTAAAAAGAAAAAAAATTCATATTATAACCAATAATAATATCATTAAAATTTGATTTTGTTTGACAAATAATAAAATCATCATCAGAAGAAGAATTTATATATTTTTTATTAGGGAATATTATATTATTATTATATAAATCAAATACATTATAACAAGTATCAAAATTTTTAAATCTAATTAAATTTCTTGGAAAATAAATTTGAAAATTATTATTTATTGATGAAATATTTAATACATTATAATTATTATCAATTAAATCAAATGAAATAGCAATATTATTATACAAAAAATAACCTCTATAAGTTAAAAGTGGATAAAAATTAAATATAAATATATCATAATATATTATTTTATTATTTTCTGTATTAAAATCTTTAAATGGAATATTTATTTTAATTCCTTTAATTTCTATTTCTAAATTTTCATTTTGAAAATAATTCCATATATAATAAAAATATTTTGTTGAAATCTGATTTGAATATTTAATAAAAATTTTTCTTAATTTTCGAATATTTATATATAAATTTAAAATATTTTCATTTAAATTAAAATATTTTTCTTATGATTTTTTTCATATGATAAAACATAATCACTAATTTGTAATGAACTTGAAGTAGTTATACTTAATAATTTCATTATTTCTTCTTTATTTATTTCATTTAATATTGATTTATCTTCAAATTCTTCAAAAATATTTTCAATAATTATCAAAAAAGAATTAAATAAATAAATCGCTTTTTCTGCTGTATTAATATTATAACTATCAAAATTTGAAAAACTTATTATTAAAGATTCTAAATAAATTTTAGTATTATTTAATATATTTTTATTTTCTTTTAAATTATTTAATAAATTATTGCCATTTAATTCTAAAATTTTTTCCCAAAATAAAGTTTCATAATTTTCTTTTTTTAATATACAATTGCTTATATCTTTTATTTTTTTAAATTTATCTTTACAATGTATTATAAATAATAAATTATTTAACTTTATTATTGAATTACATTTCTCAATAAAAGTTAGTTCATCAGTTGAGTTTAAAAATTGATACTCTATTTTTATTTCTTCAAATATATCATTTATGTTTTTTTCTTTTAAATCATTAATATATTCTGAAATATTATTCATTGGATTATTTTTTATATTTGGTATTTCTTCAATTTCTTTTTGTAAATTTAATTCAATATTTTTTCTTATCATTTCAATTTTTTATAAATAAATTTTAAATTATCTAAATAAAATACTTATAATCAGAATAATGATTTTTAAGAACTAATAAATTAAATGAATTTATAAATTATAAATAATTTAAATAAAAAAGAAATTTAATTGTTTGAATTAATTGCTAAATTTATTATATTTTTTCTATAATTTAATTCCCATAATATTTCTATAACTCTTTTAGTAAACATTATAAAATCATTTTTATAAACTTCTAAGTTAAGATAAAAATATTAAAATAAATAATCTTCATTTTTTTCGAATATATCAAAAAATGAAAAAAAAGGAACTATAACTTCAATAAAACAATTATTTTGAAATTAAATAATCATATTTGAGAAGAAATAAAAGGAAAAAATTGAAAAAACAATAATAAATAAAAAGACAAATTTTAGATAAAACTCTCTAAAAGTAAAAGAAAGAGAATAAAAATATTCTATTAAAACATTTAAAAAAATAAATTTCCTTAATAATAATTAATTTAAAAAAGAAAAAATTTATATTAAATTAAACAAATTTTAGATACTCCTATAAGAATTTATTTTGAAAATTTTTTATAAAATATATTATTTTACAATTATTTAATATAAAATATTATTTTATATTAATTTACTTTTATTTTCTACTAGATTGACTTTTTATTAAATTTCTTTTAAAAGAACTTATTAAATATCTTTTTGTAATATCAATATTCTCAATTTGAGAAGTTAAGTTATCAATAAATTTCATATTTCCAATTTCAGGAGAAGAACTTTTTTTATTAATATGAACAATTTCCTTTTCTTTTATCATAGAAGTAGGAATTTTATTAAAAATTTTTTTTGGTAATAAATCTTTTTTAAATTTTAATTCTTCTTTTTTTAAAATTTCCTTTTCTTTAATTAAACTAATTTGTTCTCTTAAAGTTTTTTTAAAAAAATCTTCACATTGAAGTTGAGTTTTAATTTTATTAAAATTTTCATTATTATTTTCTTTTGGTAATATTTTACAGTTTAAAAATTCCTTTTGAAATTTTAATTCTTTTGAAAATTGATTTTCTAAAAATTTTCTTTTTTGTTGAAATTTTTTATTAAAAATATATGAATTATATTTTATTTTTTCAATATCATTATAATTAGTATTAATAGGTTTTTTATTTGATATTTTATTTCTACTAGTGATTGAAATTTTTGAATTATTCATTTTAGATGAAAAATTATTAATATTTGTACTATTTATGTCTAAAGTACTATTATAAAAAGATGTTTTATTAAAATGTTTATTTTTATTTAAAGAATAAAATGAAGTTTCTGTACTTAAATTTTTACTTTGATTTGGTAATTTAATTAATTTATATTTTGTTTTATTTTTTTGATTTTTTAATAATTTTGTTTTTAATAATTCATTTTCTTTTAATTCATTTTTTGTATTTGAAGTTTCATTAATATTATTTTCACTAATATTTTTATTCTTATAAATAATATCAATAACATTATTAGTATTATTTCTAAAAGTAATAGTTTTATTTTTTTCTTTTTCATTAATATTCATTTTATTTTCATTTTCAATTCTTTCTTTTTCTCTTTCATCATTTTTAATATTAATTATTTTTTTTTGAATAATTTGTTTTGTTTCATTATTTAAATTATGTAATTCAATTTTTTTCATTTTATCAATTACACCATTAAATTTATCTTTCATTAAATAATTAAGAACATGAATAGTTTTAGTTACATTAGAAACATTTTTTGAAAAAGGTTTTCCTTTAATATTAAATAATAAATTTGGTTCATCATCATCAATTTCTTTAATTTTTAAATTATTAAGATACATTTCTAATTGTTTAAATTTTTTTATATTTTCTTCTTCATTATAAATAAATTTTGGTTTCTTAATAATTATAAGAGGTTCTTCAATTAAATTATTATTTTCTTTTTTAAAAAATTCAATTAATTGACTTCTTAATAATTCTCTTTTTTCCATATTATAAATAGTACTAATAAATTCAATCATATTATTATTTGGGATTACTTTACTAAACCATTTTGCTTGTTTATAAGACTCATATGCAGAATTAAAATTATATTCATTTTCATTACAAACTCCTAAATGAAAGAAACAAATTGTAATATTTAAAAATATACTTTCTACTTTTTCTTTTTCTCTATCATTAAATTTATTAATATTAAAAAGAGATTCTAAATAATTATTATTTTCTAATCTTAATTCTAATTCTTTATAACATAATTTTAAACATAAAATAATATATTTTTTTGCATAATTAAAATTATTTGAAATTATATATAAACTACTTAAAAAAATAAATATTTCACATCCATAATGTAAAGAGTCTGGAGAATAAATAAAATCTGATGTTTTTTTAATTAATCTTTCTGCTAATCCTAAAAATACAATACAATCATGTATAAAATTTTGATAAATACAAAATCTTGAATAATTATTACATTGTCTTAATATGAATGTTATTATTATTTCATATTTACTTGAATAATTTTCATCTTTTTGATTATTGTTTATATCTTCTATAAAATTATTTAATTCATTATTAAATAATTTTAAGTATTTTTCTATTTTTGATATTTTTATTGGGTTATAATATTTTGAATTTAATTTGTTTTCTATTATTTCTTGATAAGATGATAGTTTTATAAATTGAATTTGCCAATAATATGTAGTTTTTTTGTTTAATGTTAGTTTATTTATGAATGATATAGTTTTTTTAAATTGGTTATTTTTAAAAGATTCTAATGATAAATTAAATATTTTTTTTGATTCTTTTTCTTTTTCTTCAATATCTTCTTTTTCTTCTTCTAATTCATTTAATGATTTTTCTTCTGATATTGATATATTTTCATCCATTTCAATTAAAGTTTTTTTTTTTTATTTAAATAAATCTTTTTGAATTTTATTAAAAAATATTTTGAAATTTAAATTTATTTTATAATATATTAATTTACAATAAATATCATAAAATATATATTTAAAAAGTATTTTTTTATTGCTTTAATTAAAATAAATAATATTTATGAAGTACTCAGAAATTATCAAAAAGCAAAATTTGTTGTTGTAGAAAAATAATAAAATTTTTTTATACATTTGAATAAATCAATATATTTTTAAAATTTTTTTCCTAATCATAAAATATATATAAATATCATTAAAGAAAAAAAGATATAATTTATAAAACAACTTCAATAACAAATTGTTTAATTAAATTATCAAAATAATTATCTTTTATTCCATTTATTTTAACCATATTTACTCCTTCTTTTTTATTAATTTCAATATTGATTTTTTTATTTTCAACTAAAAAAATAGTATATTTATCTTTATTTTTATCAATTACAATCAAATTTCTTTTTTTACAAAATTTTTTAATTTTAATACTTAATTCAAGTAAAGAATGTTGTGTAGAACAAATAATAAAATTTTTATTATTTCTTTCATACTTTTTTTCTGGAGTAAGTTTTTTTGGTGACTTTAATCTTGAAGAATAATTTTTTGTACTCTCAAATAATGTTCCAATATTTATTTGAATTCTACTTTTATTTCTTGAAGTAATACAAGATATTTTATTATTTTTTAAAGATAAAGATTTTGTTTTATATGAATTATCTTTTTTTTCTTTTGAACTATTTTCTTCAGTAATATTAAATCTTTTATTAAATTTATTTGGAGATTTTTCTTTTATTAATTTTTTTTTGAGTAAATTTTTCATTACTATTGTATTCATTTTTTTTGTATTTATTAATGAAATTTTATTTATTTTATTATTATTTCTAAATCGTTTCAAAGTTTGAAAATTTAAATTTTTCATTAATCTTTTATTTATTTTTTCATTATTATTAATTTCAGTTTCACAATGTTCCATTAATATATTTTTACTTTTATTGTTTTGTTCATTTAATTGTTTATTTAATGGAGTTATAAATTTTTTTTTATTTTGATTATTATTTTCATTCAAAGTTTTTTTTATATTTTGTTCAATATTTATTTGAATTTTATCTTTATAATTAGTTTGTGCTTTAAATGGAAAGACAAGCATATTATTATTACTTTTTCTTTTTCTAATTTTTTTTTTATTTATATTTTTACTTGAAGAATTTAATTTTGTATTAGTTTCTTTTGTATTTGGATTTGTATTTATATTAAAAATATTTTTAATATCATTTCTTTTTTTTATTGGAGTATTTGTTTTAGGTCTATTAGATTTATCAATTGAATTATCAATAATTTGTTTTTTTGCTTTAAAAAAATTACTAATTGTATTATTATTCTGATTATTTATAATATTAAAATTATTATTATTCTTATCAATAAAATTAAAATTTTTAATATTATTATTAATCATATTTACATTTAAATTATTTATTATTAATCGATTATTTTTTTGAACATCTTTAATTACTTCATTTAATTCATTCATCATTGAATTTGCAGAAGATGAAATTGAATTAGTTAAATTTTTTGGACTATTATTTTTATCATTTTGATTAGGAATAATTTTTTTATCTGATAAAATATAATTATTTCTCAATTCAATTCCATCTTTTATAATTTTTTTTTTTAATAATTTATATATTGTGGTAATATTATTATATTTATTTTCATTAATATTATTTATAATATTATTATTATTATTATCTATTCTTAAATAATTTTCCATATAATTAATAATTAATTTCTCATCAAAAGTTTCATAAATAATTCTAACTTTATCATATTTTTGTTTTCCAAAAATTAAAAAAGGATGATTTAAAATATCATTAATATCAATTCTTTTATCAGGATTAGGATTTAACATTTTAATAATTAAATCTTTACATTGAGAAGAAATAAAAAAAATATCATTAAATTCAATATTACAATTAATAATTTTAGAATATAAAATTTCATCATTTTTATCATCAAAAGGTAAATAACCAAAAATCATAGCAAATAATAAAATTCCACAACTCCAAATATCACTTTTTAATCCATTATATTTTAAACCTTTAATTATTTCTGGTGCAGTATAACAAATTGAACCACATTGAGTTGATAATAAATTATTATTATATTTTTTAGATAAACCAAAATCAATTATTTTTATTATTTGATTCTCATTATCTAATAATATATTTTCTGGTTTTAAATCTCTATGACAAATTTTCTTTTCATGAATTGATTGTATTCCTTTTATTATTTGATATAAAAAATATGAAGTTATTTCTTCATTTAATCTCTCATTTTTTATTATATAAGAAAATAATTCTCCTCCATTCATATATTCTAATATTAAATAATAATTTTTTTCATCTTCTAATATTTCATATAATTCAATTATATTTAAGTGATTTATTTCTTTTAATGAATTTATTTCTTGATTTATTCTTTCTAATTCTTCTTTTGTTTTTATTTTTGATTTTTCTAAAATTTTTATTGCTACATTTTCTTTTGTTATTAAATCTCTTGCTAATTTTACTTTTCCAAATGTTCCTTCGCCAATTATTTTTTGTATTTGATAATTTCCAATTTTATCTGATTTTGACATTAAATAAATGATAACTCAAATAATTTTTATATAAAATATTACTTAATTAAAAAAAAAAAAAATAATAAATAAAACTTTCTTTCAAATACAAAATCAATTTATTATTTTTTACATAAATAAATCTTTTTTTCCCATTTTTAATAAAATACAACAATATATAAAAAAAATACAAAAAAACTAATAAATAATAGTAAAACAAAAAAAAATGTCTTCAAGAAATGTAAATTTTAAATTAGACTCAGATGAAAATACATCAATAAATACTAAATCAACATTTTCAGTAATTAAACAAAAAAGAAGAAATTCAAAATTTACATTATCATCATTAGAAAAAAAGAGAAATAGAAATTTAAATAAACTTTCAACAAATAATTTATTTAGAACTGATGTATATGGAAATGAAATTATAAAAGGAAATAAAAATCATAAAGTTAGTTTTATTGATATGATTTCATCTCAAAGAATTGCTGAAATAATTTTAATTGATAAATCTAGTTCAGTTTTTGAAAATAATAATAATAATGATGATAAAGAAAATTGTCAATGTAGTAGTTGTGAAATTTTTTAATTTTCTTTTAATTTATTTTTTTATTAGTATGAATCAATTGTTTATAAATTGTTAATGTTTATTGACAGAATAATTCTTTTTGATTTAAAAATTTATTTATTGACTTTTTTTTAAATATGAAAACTATAAATATTATAGTATTAATATAGATTAAAGATTTTGATTATCAATTTTAATATAATTAGTCATTTTTTGAGGAAGGTGTTATTAATTTTTTATATATATTTAATATTTTAAAATATATAAGAAGAATATGTAACAATTAAAATTTTTTATTTTTCTTTAAATTTTATTACTTAATTTTTTTATTTATTATTTTTATAAAATAAAAAAAATTAATCTAGAAAATAAGAATTGTAAAACATAAAATTAAATTAAAAATAATGTCAACAAATGAAAATTATTTAAGAAAAAATTTAAAAGATGATAATGATTCTAGTGTATGGAGAATAATAAAAAATACTCAATATGAAGATATAATTGCAAATATTAACCATAAATCAAATGATGTAAAGACACATTTAAATATTTTATTAGATGAAAGTAAAAGAGATAAAATACATAAAAGAACAAAAATTATTTCAAGTAATTTAAAAAAAAATTCATCAGAATCAATGTTATTTGAAAAAGAAATATCACCAAATTCAAAAATATTATTATCAAAAATAGGAAAACATATAAAATATATAAAAAAATCAACAAGTGAAATATCAAAATTAAATGAAATATTTTTAGAAAGACCATCAAATAATGAATCAAATATTCAAAATAATAAATTACAAACAAATAATATTAATAGTAATAATATAATTGATAATAAATCAAAATATAAATTATCAAAAAACTTTTCATATATTAATAATAATTATAGAAAACAATTTAATAATGCTTTTTTAAGATTTAATCCAATTACTTATATGAATAATTTAAAAATATTAGAAAAAGCAGACCCTTTAATAAAAAAAGATATTGATGATTTAACAAAAAATATTGATGAAGAAATAAAAGAATTAACTGATACACTTAGAGTAAGAAAAAAATATGATAAATTTATTGAAAAAAATAAAATAAAAAAAATGACTATAAGTAAAAGTACAAATAATTTATTAGAAACAATTAAACCTTTAATTTTATCTCCTTTAAAAAATAGTAATTCTAGAAATAGTTTTGATAATAATAAAAATTCAATTTTAACAAGAAAATCAATTTATAATAAAAAAAAATTGAATATTGAAGGAAAAGTTGAAGAATTAGAAAAAATAGTTGATTGTGCAAATTCAATTTCAGATTTAATTGATAAAAATAATATTAAAAATAATATTGATAAATCTCTTTCTCAATATGTTATAGATAATTATCATCAATTTAATGAAGAACATAAAAGAATTGAACCAAAAAATTTTTTTAAAAGACAAAAAAATATTATTCTTCAGCAATTAAGTGATATTAAAAGTTTGAAAATTGATAAAAAAATATTAATTGAACAAAAAAATATTCAAAAACAAATTCAAAATCTTAAAAATCAACATTTAAATAAAGTTAATCAAATAACTGATTTTTTAAAAAAAGATTTAAAATCAAATCTCGAAAAACATAAAATTAATTTAGATGATATTTAAGTTTTTTTTTTTAACTATAAATTTATTTTTAACTTATTCTTTAAATTTATTTTATTTGAATTTAATTTAACTAATAATTATATATTAATAATATATTTTTCATTTTGCTTCTATATTTTATTGAATAATTAAGATTCTATTCTATTATAATAAATAATAAAAAACCTTATATAATTTTTCTTTATTTACAACATTTAATATATTAAGTTATTCATATTTCCTTAAAGATAATATAAAAAAAAACATATATATATAAAACCAAAATAAATAATAAATATATTAATATTTTAATCATCATCAAAAGAAAAATTATATTTAATTCATATCAATAAAAAATAACATTTTCATTTCTTTTTATATTGATATAATAAAATATATTCAAATCCAAAACAAATATTTGTAATTAAATTTTATATATATATAAATTCTCTAAAAAAAAATATTAATTAAATATTTATAAAGGATATCCTATATTTAATTTAAACAATTGAAACAAAAATTCCTTAGGTTCTTCTGAAATAAAATCAATTGTTTTATCTGTATTTACAAGTGTTTTAATATATTCTTTTATTTCATTTAAAGTAATTTTATGAATTTTTTTGTCTTCATTTTCAGAAATTTTCATTTTTTTATTTGATTCACTAGGATAATTTTCTTCCATAAAGTCTTTAAATATTTTTTCAATATTAAAAGATATTTTTTTTAAATCGACTATTACAGTTTTTATTAAATCTAAATTACTTATTAGCCCATTTATTTCTAGGATTGACTTATTAATTTCATTAAGTTCATTTAAAAGTGAATTTTTATTTTCTTTGATTTTATTATTCAATAATTTATTTAAATATAAATTCTTAAAATTTTGAAATTTATGATATTGATTTAATTCATTTATCAATTGTTTATATTTCAATAATTCATTATAATTATTATAATTATCATTTTTTATTTTTAATATTTTAGATTGAAAAAACTTGTTTAAATATATTATTACATCTTCATAACAATTTTTCATTTCAAATATTTTTAAATATTTTTGCAATAATTTTTCATCTTTTACAGTATATGAGTTTATTAATTCATCAATAGAATTTTTTATTTCTTCAATCGAATTTTTTAATGACTTTTCTAGATTTTTATATGAATCTAATGATTTTGAAAAAATTTCAAATTCTTTATTATATTTATTTAAAACAAATTGAACTCTTTCATTTTCATTTAAAATCGTATTATCAAAAATTTCAAAAACAAAATTTATTATTTCATTTAATGAAAAATTTTGATTTACTTCATTTATCTTAAAAGAATTTTCAATTGATTCTTTTAAATTACTTTTATTATCATTTTTATAATTTTTTATAATTTGAATATTTTTATAATATTTTAATTTAGTAATTTCAATTAAATGGGCAAATTCATTTCCTTTTTCTTTTAAATAAAATAAGAAATCAATAGTAATTTGAAGTAAAAAATTATTTGATCTATTTATTTTTAATTCTTGTTTATTATCTTTATTATAATTTTCTTTTAATGCTTTTAACTTTTTAATTTCATCAAAAGTAAAATTCACATAAGGATGATGTTGTATTTCACTATTTTTATTTTTATTTTTCCAATTTGGTAAAATATAACCATATTCCATTAAAAGTTTATTATTAAATTCATTGAGTTTTAACTTTAAATTTTCATCTATATTATTATTTAAAAAAAAGTTTATTTCTTTTATTATTGATTTAATAAAATTTTGGGTTGGAGTAATTGATTTAAATTCTTTATATTCTGTATTAATAATTTCATTAAGTAAAAAGTTTATTCCTTTTCTTTTTGTGATTAAATTTTGTGGAATTAAAAAAAAATGTTGATAATAATTATTGAGATAATTTTCATGTTTTAACTTTTCAATT
Organism: Isotricha prostoma; assembly: GCA_023807205.1. NCBI lineage: Eukaryota > Ciliophora > Litostomatea > Vestibuliferida > Isotrichidae > Isotricha > Isotricha prostoma. The sequence goes on along the minus strand of JAJMZS010003384.1, from coordinate 5,016 downwards.
TCTAAATATAGGAAATTTATTTGTCTATTAAGTGAATAATTATTTATATAACTTATAATATTATTATAAATTATAATATTGATTACAAATGAATCATCAATTTCTCTTTTTTGAATATGCTTATTTATTGTATATAAATAATGAGTTTTATATTTATAATTATTTGTATATTTTTTTTCTAAATATTCAAGCATTTCAAATGATAATTTGTTTTTTCTAGAATTTAATAATTGAAAATAAAAACTCATAAAAGAATTAGATTCATTATAATAAAATTTATATTGATAAATTATTCCTGGTAAAAATAACTCTTTTATTATTGTAAATATATCATAATAATTTTTATTTTCTAAAACAATTTTAACAAATTGTTCAAAATATTGAAAAAAATTATTTAAAATTTCTCTTTCTTCAATAAATTCTTTATTTAAATCAACAAATAATTTATTATAAAGTAGAATATTTAAAAAGGAATGTAAAGTTAATATTTTCTCTTTACTTGATTTATATAAATCATTATCTATTTCTTTTTCTTTTGAAGTTAATAATAATTTATTAATTTTTTGAGTAATTGATTTAAGTTCTAATTCACTTAATAGTAAATAATTTAATAATTTGAAATTTTCTTCAGAACAATTTTTACAAGTAAAATTATTTTCAAGAGTTTTATATATTTCTTCATTTATTTTTAATAATTTATTACATTTAAAACATTTAATTGAGTAATTATTTATTTCAGATAAAAATAGTGATAATGTTATTTTTTCATCTTTATTTTCACAATTAAAATCTAAGACTAAATCAAATAATTTTTTATCATAATAAATTTTAAATGAATGAAGTCTATTACAATATTTGCAACATAATAATATATAATTATCTAATTCATTATTTGAAGTGAAATTTGTATTTTCCATTTTTTTTACAAATTAAAAATTAATTGTATAAATATAAAAAAATATTATATTTTTCATTCAATTATTTTAAAAAAAAAAATTAATTAATTTTCTAAATTTTATATCTCAAAAAGTATAATTTAATAAAAATTATACTAAAAAAAGTTATATTAAAAATATTTTATTCATATAAAAATATTTAAATTTAAAAAAAAAATTCCTTTTGAAAACATTTAAAAAAATAATTCATAAAAAATAATATTATAAAAAAATAAAAAAATAAAAAACAAAAAAAATAATTTAATCATCATCAGAAGAATAATAAAGCATAGCATAATAATCATCTTCATTTCCTTGATTATCATCTTTTTGTTTTTTTTTTCCTTTAATAATAGGATATTCTTGAGGAACTTTTCTTCCTTTAATAATAACTCTTTGTGCTCTTTCAATTGCTTTTAATCTTTTATTATTTTCATTTTGTTCTTGTTTAATTTTTAATTGCATTTGTTTTTCTCTTTTATTAAATTTTTTTCTATCAGTAATAATATCATTAATTAATTTTTTATCTCCATTTTCTTCAATATTTTCAATTTCAATAATATAATCATTTATTAAAGTTTCTTTTTGTTGTAAAACTGATAAAGTATCTTTTGTAAAATTTAATAAATCAATAATATTTTTTTTTCCTTTATTTTTATTATTTAAATCTCCAGTCATATTTCCCATTTCTAATATATAATCTAAATATTGATTTACTTCATTATCTTTTTGAGGTTTTAATTTATTAATTGAATTAATTATTTGATCTTTTTCATTTTGATTTTGTTTTGCTTCAATTTCACAATCTTTAACTCTTCTTTTTAATTCTAATATTTCTTCTTTATAAGAATTAGTTTCATAATTTTTTTCTTTATCAATTATTTCTTTTTTTTGTAAAACTTTAACAACTTTTTCTTCTAATTCATTAAATTTAATAAACATAAAATTTTCATCATCTAATAAATTAATTGTTTCCGAATTTTTTAAATTATCATAATGATTTAATATTTTATTAGAAACTTCTTCAAAATTTCTTTCTCTTGCATCAATGTCGGGAACATTATCAAAATCAAATTTAATTTTTAATACTTTATGTACAAAACTTCCATATGATTTTAATAAACAAATTAATTTAACTGTTCTTTCTAAATCTTCAATTAATTTTTTATAATCTGTAATTTCTCTTTTATAAATTATTTCTTTTTGTTCATGTAAACTTTTTAATCTTTGTAATTCTTCTTCTTCTTTTTTTTGTTTTCTTTTTGTTCCTTCAACAAAATTTAAAAAATTTTTATAATCTAAATCTAATTTATTTTCACTGTCTCTTAATGCTTTTGTAATATTTCTTTCTTTTTCATTTATATCTGTTCTTTTTTCTTTTAATAATCCAATTAAATAATTTTTTAAACAAATTTCTCTTGTGTCATTCATTACTACATTTTTTTTTCTTGATTTTGAATTTATTGTACTACCTTTATTTTTCATTCTTTCTCTCATTATTTTATTTGCTTCATTTATAAAAGCTTTTTGGTCTTTTCCTTTAAATTGTTCATTAAATGTGTCTCTTGTAAAATGAGAATCTGTTGTCATAAAAGATTTTTGTGTCCTTGCACTACGAATTGATGAAGATTTTTGAAAAGTCTTATTTGCGTGAATTATTGATGAACCTATACTTGCCATTGATGTCATTTTTTTATTTTTTTATGTTTTTTTTTATATTTTTGTTTTATTTTTAATTTTTTTTTGAGTTTTTTTTTTTGAAGTTATATTTTTTTATAAGGGAATTGTATTTATTTATTTTTTTTTTTTGCATTTATAGTTTTTTTGTTTTATGATATATTTAAATATAGGTTTTTTTAAATAAAATAATAATGTTTGTTGTTATCAAAAAAATAAGTTTTAAGATTAATTGTTAATTATGAATTTATATTTTTTTTTTAATAAAAAAAAGAATAAATTAAATCAATATTAAAATATTTAAATATGAGTTCATTAATAAATCTATGATAATAATTCTTCATTTTAATATGAATTAAAATATAATTTATATTAATTTAAAATGTCTTATTAATTTTTTTTAAAAACAATTAAATTGAATTTATTTTTTTTAGATATATATTCATGGAATCAAACATGAATAATATAAAAATAATATCAAATGAAATAGATTATTTTGAAGAAATATTTTTATTTATTGAAGATATAATACATATGAATTCACCATCAGAAAGTCAAATAACAGAAATAATAAATTTAATTAAAAATAAAGATGAAAAAGTAAAAATAGAAACATGTTATTATTTAAAGAAAGGACTTTCAGAAACAATATTTAAAGAATCAAGTTTAATTTTTAGATATATTTTAAAAACAATTTATAATTATGATTATTCAAATATTCACGATAGTAAAATTATAAATTGTGCCTTTGATTATTTGGAACATTCAAATTTATATTTTTTTAATGATGATTATGAAAATGAATTAAATTTAAATAAAATTTTAAATAATGAAGAAATAACAATAAAAACAATTGGAAATTTTTTTGATAATTATTATACAACATATGAATTTGATAAAGTTAAATCAAAACAATTATTTGAATCAATAATATATGATAATAATAAAATAACAAAATTAAATTTAATTTTAATTCCATTTACAGAATATGAAGAAATATTTAATAAAATTTATGATGAAATATTAAAAGATGAAACAATATATTTAACAATACCAGAAAGATTATATTTAGGAATTATTGCATCAAATTCAATTGGATGTGATTTTTTAACAAAAGATTTAATTCAACAATTTATTATTCATGGAGGAAAGAAAGATTGGATAATAAAAGGATTAAATGGAGCGCCTGAAGAATTTAAAAAAATAAGTAAAATTAATAATATTTTAATGAATAAACCTTGGATTCTTAATGAAAAATATTTAAATGAAAGTGGTTTTTCTACAAAAATTGAAAAATTTATTCAAATTTGTATTATTTTAATTTCTTTTGGTAGACTTGCAAATATTATTTTATCTTTTAAATTTATTATACAAAATCCAGATGAAATAAATAATAATATTCATAAAAAAAATAATCAAGATTTAATTAAAAATAAAAGTGATAATTTATTAAAAATTTATAAAGAATTAAAAAATTGTGAGAATTCAAATGAAAGAAGAGAAATTCAATTACAATTAAAATCTGTTTATATTAAAGAAAAACATCAAAATACAAAAAAGAATGAAATAAAAATAAATAAAGATAAAATATATTCAGAATTTTTAAATGATTTTTGTACTGAATATGAAGATTTTAATTATCATTCATATGAATTTAAATCAAATTATGTTTATAATTTTGAAACAACAATTTTTTATCAATTACAAGATTATTGGCCAAATGTAATGAATTTAATTAAAAAAGATTATAAATTTATTTGTGATATGACTTCTTATTGTGTTGGAAATGGAGAAAAAATAAAATCAGTTGAATATTTTAGAAGAGCAATTATTACTTATGTTGAAAAATTATTTGGTTTTTTTGATGAAACTTTTGATTATTCAAAAACTAATAAATTATTAATTATTAGTTTAAAAGATTGTATTAAAAATTCTGTTTGTTATCCTCATCAAATTAATTATGATTATGTTTATTCAAAAGATTATAATATTCCTGATTTAATTCATACTATTTTATTGTCTACTGCAGTTAAAGAAAAAGTTCAATTATCTTATTTGGCTTTATTATTTAATAAAGTAAGAGATTAAAAAAATTTTTAAATTAATATACTTTTTATTTAGCATTCAATAATTATTAAGTAATTTATTATTTGTTTTATAAATTGTAATAAAAGTATTAAATAATAATAAAATTTTTAACTCTTTTAATATTAATTTAAATAAGCAATATTAGATTATATTTTCTTAATTTCATTTTCTAAAATAACTTATTTAAAAATTAAAATTAATATTTTTTCTTATTTAAAAAAAGTTAAAAACTCAAAAATAATTATTTAAAAAAAATTAATTCCTAATTAATTATATTCTAATAAATTAAATTCTTCATATTTATTAAATGCTAAAT
>JAJMZS010003383.1:0-19927 GCA_023807205.1 Isotricha prostoma | reverse complement strand
GAAGATGGGGCTTCTTCTCCTGAAAATCCTGCTTTCATGTATCCTGTACCATTGTCTATTACTGTGTGAACTTGAGCATCGACCATTTATGTTTTTTTTTCTTTAATATTAATACCTTTAATAAATCAATATTTTAATTTATTATAATAAAAGTAATTTACTAATTTATTGAATAAAAATTAAAGTTTTAAAATTAAATGAGATTATCATTATTTTTAATAAATTTTCTAATTAATTATAAATCCTTTTACTTAAAAATCTTTATGAAATAATAAAAACTTTATAAATGATAAAATTAAAATATATAAAAAAAATAAAGAAAGAAATAATAAAATAAAATAAGACTTCTTTTCAAAAATAATTAAAAAAAAAAAAAAAAAATAAAAATGAATTATATCAAAAAATGTGATTATCTCTATACAGAAGCAAAATTTACATTTAACGACGAAGGAGAAACAGGACAAAAAACAATATTTGGTGGAATAATATCAATAATAACAATAATATTTTCATTAAGTTTAACATCATATTTTACATATCGTTTATTTAATAAAAGAGATTTTTCAATTATTCTTTCAACAGAAACAGATCCATATGTAAATATAACATATTCTCACAGAATACCATTTTTAGTAAGATTTAGTGATTCTTATTCAGTTCCTTATAATAATCAAACTTCAAGATTATATAATGTTTATTTAAAATTATGGTACGGTGGAACAAATAATTCTGAAAATGAAAATGATACTTATCAATATTTTGATGATATTAAAGTTAGTAAATGTAATATTGATGAACATTTTGGTGAATATAAAAAATATTTTAAAAATATTCCTAATATTGATAGTTATTTTTGTCCTGATTTTAGAAAATATAATCAAACTATTTATGGTATTTATGGAGGAATTAAACCTTTTTCTTATTTACATTTTTATTTTGCAAAATGTTTAAATGAAACTATGAATAATACTTGTTTTGATAGTGATTATATTGAAAAAATATTATCTGGACTTTATTTAGATTTAATATATATTACTTTTAAAATGAATAGTTTAGAAGAAAATGTTGTTCAAACTGAAATTAAATCTGAAAGATTTTTAATATCAAATTCTGTTTATAAAAGAATATGGATTTTTTTAAGAAAAATTAATTATATTACTGATGATGGAATATTATTTACAAAAGAAAAAAAAGAAATTTTTCATTTATATGATAATATAAGATCAGATGTTGATAATAGAGATACAAATAAAGGAACTGTTCCAGGAAGTTTTTTAACTGTGAGTATATTAAATAATGGAGAAATTTCAATTTATCATAGAAAATATCAAAAATTACAAGATTATATTGCAACAATTGGAGGAATTATTAAAGTAATTTCTATTTTAGGTTCTTTAATTAATTATTTTAATGGAAGAAATTCTTATTATTTTCATATTATTAAAAATTTTATGATTGAAAATAAAATTAGAGAAAATACTTCAAATAATTCAAAAATTAATGATAATATTGTGGTTAATAATTCAAATATTCAAAATAATAATAATAAAAGCTTTTCTAATTTTGTTAAAAAAATTAATAATTTTTATCCAATTAAAATGAGTGAATTAAATAATAAAAAAAAAATTATTAATTATAAAAAGGAAATAATAAAAAAAAGTGACAATAGTGAAATATTATTATACAATAATTTATTGTATTCAATTTTACCTCCTATTTTTTTTGGTAAAAATGAAAAAGAAAAATATAAAAATTTATGGTATTTTGAAAATATCAATAAAAGATTAAATATAATTAATTATTTGAATTTGTTAAAAAAAAATGAAGATTTATTTTTAATGAATAAAAGTACTAATTATAACAAAATAATAGGTAATATTTTGAATTCAAGTATTAATTAAAAATTTATAAAGAAATAAGAATTTTCTAAAAATATAAATTTAGAATTTACAATCTAATTATATAAAATATCAATAATTATATTTTATACATATTTAAATTCTAATTTATATTATTTAAATAAATACAATTGTCTCAATCGTGTTAAGAATATAAGTAATTTTATATTTTATAAATTTTAATTTGTTTAAATCAAAATATGTAAATTTATTTAATTTCCCAAAATAAATATTTTTCCCTTTATAATAAAAAAAATTCAAAAAAAAAAATATTAAAAAAAAAATAATAAAAATAAAAGTTCATAAAAACCTCAAAAAAAAAAAAAAAAAAAATAAAATTAAATTAAAAAAAAATAAAATGGTCGATGCTCAAGTTCACACAGTAATAGACAATGGTACAGGATACATGAAAGCAGGATTTTCAGGAGAAGAAGCCCCATCTTCAGTATTTCCAACATTACTAGGAAAACCAAAAGAAAATTCCTTATTAGGTTCCGAAAAAAAGGATCGTTTAATAGGACAAGAAGCATTAGAAAAATTAGGAATAACAAAAATAAATCGTCCAATAACAAATGGAATAATAACAAATTTTGACGACATGACAAAAATATGGCATCACACATTTTACAATGAATTACGTATAGCACCAGAAGAACATAATGTTCTCTTAACAGATCCACCTCAAAATTCTTCAGAAAACAGAGAAAAAATAACAGAATGTATGTTTGAACAATTTAATGTACCTGGTTTATTTATAGGAATATCATCAATTCTCTCAATGTATTCATCAGGAAGAACAACAGGAGTTGTTTTAGATTCTGGAGAATCAATAACAAACTTTGTACCAATTTATGAAGGTTACTCTTTCCCACATGCAATATTAAAAATGAATTTAGGTGGGACTGATTTAACAGATTTTTTAATTAGATTACTTATTGAGAAAAGATACACAATTGATACTTTAGCAAAGAAACAATTAGTTAATGATATGAAAGAAAAAGAATGTTATGTTTCATATGATTTTGAAAGTGAAATGAGAGAAACTAATCAAGCAGGAATGTTTGAAAGTAAATATAAAATGCCAGATGGTGAAGAAGTTAATTTAGAATATGAAAAAATAAGATGTCCTGAAGCTTTATTTAAACCTAAATTAATTGATAAACAAATTAGTGGAATTCATGAACAATGTTATGCTGCTATTCAAAAAAGTGATGTTGAAATTAGGAAAGATATGTATAGTAATATTGTTTTAAGTGGTGGTAATACTATGTTTCAAGGATTACCTGAAAGATTAATGAAAGAAATACAAAAATTAACTCCTAGTGCTGCTAGTAATAAAGTTAAAGTTATTGCTCTTGGAGAAAGAAAATATGCTACTTGGATTGGAGGAAGTATTTTATCAAGTTTAAGTAATTTTCAATATATGTGGATTACTAAAGCTGAATATGATGAAGTTGGAAAAACTATTGTTCATAAAAAGTGTTTTTGAATTTTATTTTATTTTATTTTTTTTTTTTTTTCTTTTCTTTTAATATATTATTATTATTATTATTTTTTTTATTTTTTAATTATTAGTTTTTATTTCTTTTTTTTCTATATTTTGAGAATCGTCTTTTAAGAAAATATAAGATTTAAACCATTTTGATATTAAACCATATGTTTCTGTATGAACTGCTAATTCAAAAAAATTTTCTTTATTTTTTACTTTTTTATAATCTATAAATTTTAATTTCAAATCTAAATTAATTGATTTATTTTTTGGAATAATATTAATATTAGGATTCTCAATTATTAAATTACAATCTTCATATTCATCTTTAATTATAATTTTACAATTTTTAGGAGTATCAAAATTATTAATATTTTTAATTTCAAGTTTAAAAGTTATTAATTTATTAATTTGAGAACTTAATATCATTGGAATATTATCTTCATCAGATATAATTTCACAAAGAATTCCTGGATTAGTTGGAGATAGAACTTTTAATAAATTTGGTTTTATTGTTTCTGTCGTGTGTTTATTTTCTTTTACTTTTGGAGTTACAAATTGAATGTTATTCATTTCATTTTTATTTTCTTTTGGAGTATTATTGTTTCTTGTTTTTTCATTTTGTAAATTTTCTTGTTTGTTATTTTGAATTTTTGATATTGAAAGAGATAAATTTATTAAATGTCTTTCATTTTCTGTTTGCTTTTGTTTTAATTTTTTTATTTCTTCTTGATTATTATTTATTAAATTTAACAATTGTATCTCTTTCTTAGCTGTTTTATCAATAAACAAATTCAATTCATCTTTTAGCTTTTTATATTTTTCTTTTAATTTATTATATTTTTTTTCTAAATCAATATATTTTTCGTCTTTATCTATTATTTCTTCAGTTTTATTTTGATTATTCTGATTATCTTGTTTATTATTTTTAATATTTTCATTTTCATTTTCTTTTTCTTTTTCTTTTTTTTCTTCTTCTTTTTCTTTTACTTTTTCTTTTTTTTCTTCATCTTTTTCTTTTACTTTTTCTTTTTTTTCTTCATCTTTTTCTTTTTCTTTTTTTTCTTCTTCTTTTACTTTTTCTTTTTCTTTTTCTTCTTCTTCTTTTACTTTTTCTTTTTCTTTTTCTTCTTTTACTTTTTCTTTTTCTTCTTTTTCTTTTACTTTTTCTTTTTTTTCTTCTTCTTTTTCTTTTTCTTTTTTTTCTTCTTCTTTTTCTTTTACTTTTTCTTTTTCTTCTTCTTCTTTTTCTTCTTTATTTTTCATTTTTAAAATTATATTCTGGTGTTTTTGTTCAAAAATCATAATTTTGAAAATATCATCTTCTTTAATTTCTAAAAAACTTTTATCTTTTAATATTATATAAAAATTAAGATCTTTTTTAATTTGTTCTTCTTTCAAATTAAATTTCTCTATACATTTTTTTTTAAAATCATTAAAAGTATTATTCTTATTAAATTTCATTTCAAATTTTTTATCATTAAATTCAATATTTAGTAATCTTTCCTTAATTTCTTTATTTATATAATTTTTTCTATCCATTTATAATCTTTTTTCAATTTATATTTATTAAAAAATAAATAAATAAATTATATTTTTTCAAATGTATAAGCAATAAAATAAAACCTTTATAAACTAAATGGAAAATAAAAATTCTAATTTAAATCAAGAAGATTTAATAAATCAAAATTCAAACAATGAAACAAATTTAACTACAGAAACATTAAATTTATCACATTTATCAGAAGAAATGAATTATTCATATGATTATGAAATAAACACAATAAAATTAGATGATTCAAATTTATTAAATTGTAAAATGTATTATTATGATAATTTTTATAATGAAAATAGAGTAATAAATTATAATAATTTTAAAGATAATTTAAAAAAATTTCCATTTACAGCATCAAATGATGCATATAAATCAAATTTTTTTAAAAGATTAGTAAGTAAAAACAAAATAAGATTTCAAAACAGAGAATTTGATTTAGATTTATCATATATAACAGAAAGAGTAATTGCAATGGGATTTCCATCATATACATGTGAGAAATTTTATAGAAATGACATAAATGATATAAGAAATTATTTTAATACTTATCACAAAGGAAATGTTAAAATATATAATTTATGTTTAGAAAAAGATAGAATATATGATAAAATATTATTTCCAAATGAAAAAGTTTCCTTATTTCCTGCATTAGATCATAATCCTTTCCCAGTTAAATTAATATTAGAATTTTGTGTTGATATTATATTATTTTTAATTCAAAATTTAGAATCTGTTGCTGCTATTCATTGTAAAGCAGGAAAAGGAAGAACTGGAGTAATGATTTGTTCTTATTTAATTTTTTCTAATTTATGTAAAAATTCAAATGATGCTGTATTATATTATGGAAAAATGAGAACTAAAAATGGAAAAGGTGTTACTATTCCAAGTCAAATTAGATATATTCAATATTTTGAAAGTTTTTTAAATGCTAATTTTGAAAGACCTTTTTTATATTTAATTCCTAAAATTATTAAAGAACATATTTTTATTTCTGGAAAACCTATTTTTGTTAAAAATTTGTTAATTAATTTACAAAATGATACTAGATATTATACTAGTCCTAATTATTTTAAATTAAATTCTATTAAAATTGGTCCTTTAGATAAAGAAAGATTGTTAGAAATTTCGGTTAGTAATTTTACAAAAAAAAAATTTATTTTTGTTAATAATAGTATTGAATTTATTAAAGATAAAAATAATGATATTTATTTTTATTATAAAACCAATGATGATAATTATCCTATTCATTCTGATATTAAAATTTCTATTAATAATGGATTAAATTTTTATATTTGTTTAAATTTATGGTATTCTTCTTTAAGAGTTATTGATCAATTTTTATGTGAAAATGATATAATTAAAAATAAAAATAAAGAAATAAATAATGAAGATAATAAAAAAAGTAATTTGAAAAATAATAAAAAAAAAAATGATAAAGAACAAAATATTGAAATGTCTGAAATTTCAACTTCAAAAGTTAAAATAAATGAAACAAAAGATAAAACTGAATTTATTGATGATATTAATGCAAAAGTAAAAAATGGTTTTTTTATTATTGATGAAGCAGATATTGAATTAAATAAAAATAATAAAAATGATATTGTTAATATTTTTGAAAATAGAAATTCAATAGCATCAAGTATAATGCATAATAGTGAATTAAATGGTATTGTAAGTTCAATAAATGATAATTTAGAAAAAATTGGTAAAAAAATATTTGATAAAAATAATATGAATATTACATTAAAAACAAAAGATTTAGATAAATTTAAAGAAAAGAAAATTTTTACTGATATTAAAGTAAAGATTAATTATTCAATAAAATAAAAATTGAGTAATAGTTTTTTAATTTTATTTATATAAATATATATTATTTTGTAATATTTTTTATAAATAAAATCAGAAACAAAATTCTAATTATTTTCATTTAAATTATATAAACAATAAAATTTAAAAAAAAATGAGAATTGTTATTACTAATTCCGGTAAATATATATTACAAGATTTATCTGAAATATCTCATCATAGATTTAATTCATATGATGAAAGTAAATATAATAAAAGCACAAAAGATGATGAAGAAATTTTATTTGAAAATGCAAATAAAAAAAATCCAAATTTTAAATCAATAAAAGTATTAAATCATGAAAATTTAGATATCCCATTTACAATGTCTAAAAAATATAATGATAAAAATGATAATTATATTCCAAAAATAAACTCAGTTCCAGATCTTTTTTCTTCAATTAATGAAACAATTGATAAAGAAGCAACAAAAAATTCTAGAAATATAAAATTACCTGTTATAAGAACATCATTTCCTATTAAATATATAATTAATCCTTATTCTTATAAAAAATTAGAAAATGAGGTAAAAGTTAAAAAAGATAATTTAAAAAGAGTTAAATTAACTGAAATTAATTTTAGAAGTGAATATTATGAAGATCCAGTAAAAAAATTTGAAAGATCAGTATCAAGTGAAATTAAAATTCAAAATAAAAATTTAATTATGTATTTAAATGAAGATAATAATATAACGAATACTTTTATTAAACAATTAAGTCATTTTAATGATGAGAAATTAAAAAAATTGAATAAAATTTGTCAAAAAGTATTTTTATTTAAAAATAAAAATCAAAATCTTAAAAAAAATATTAAAGATAAATTAAATGAAGATACAATTAAAATAAATAATACTTATAAAAATAGATTAAATGAACTTAAAAAAGATTTAGAAAAATCAAAATCAATTTTAAGTTTTGAATATCCAAAGTTTAATAAAAAAGATAGATATATAAATCAATATAGAAAGGCTGAAAGAGATTGGATAAGATTTGATACTGAAAGATATTTTAAAAAAAGTGACCCTCCTAAAAATTCAGCAAACCCAAAAAAAGTAATAATTGAAATGGATGATGATTAAAAGTATTTTTATTTTATTTTATTTTAATATTTTATTTATTATATTTTGATTTTTTTTTATTTGAATTTAAAAAATTTATAATTATTAATATTATATATAAAAATCTATTTTAAGTACTTTTTGTTCTTCCTAAATTATTACTATTTTCATTATTTTTTAAATCATCATTTTCATATGAAATACTACTTTTTATACAACTTATTCTTTTATTTAATTCACCAATTTGTTTAATTAATTCATTAGTGTTATTATTTATTTTTTTATTATTTATTTTTTCAAAATTATATTCAAATAAATTATTTAGATGTAAATAATAAGCATTATCAGATAATTTATCATAAATTTCAGATAATTTGATTTGTAAATTATTATATTTATTTTTTAAAGAATCATATCTTTCTTTATAAAAGGTCTCTCTATCAAGTATAAATTTTTCTTGTTCAAATAATTTTTTTTCTAAAATTTTAATTTTAACTTTTTTCTCAATAATCTGTTTTTTTTGTTTATCTAATAATATTAAATTTTCATTAATATTGTTTTTAATATTGTTATTTTTTATTATAATTTCTTCAATTTTATTATCATATTCTTTTGAAATTTTATTATAATCATCATTTAATTCTTTTATTGAATTTTCATAAACACCTTTTGTTTGATCTAAATGTAATTTCTTATATATTAATTTACTACAATAATCTGCTATTGATTTTTTTTCTTGTGATAATTTTTTTCTTAAAATTAAGGATTTATTCAATTTATTTTCATTTTGAAAAGAATTTATTTTTGATAATCTTATTTTATCATTTAACGAATTAATTTCATTATTTTTTTTTTTAATTTGTTGAATTTTAAAAACATTTGATTTATATATTTTATTAGGTAAATTATTTATGTAATTTGATTTTTGATTTATATTTGAATTGAAATTTTTAATTGAAAAAGAATGATATAAATTCTTTTGTATTGGAGATGAAGAATAAGAATGATATTTCTTATGATTCATTTTTCTTAATTAATTATTTAAACATAAATGAAAATTGAAAGTAAAAAAAGAAATAAAAAAATTTTATAAAAACTTTTTTTTATTATTAATTACAATTTTATTATATATATTTTAAATTATATAACTTTTTTATCTACTTCATTTTCATCACTAATATAATTAAAAATATTTAAAAAAGTATCAGAAACTGATTGAATATTTGATGAAATAATAGAATATAAATTTGGTGCTTTTATTATTTTTCCTTTGAAAACATAATAATATCCTAAAAGAGTTGTTGTTCCATTTTCTCTAAAATATTTTGCAATTATAAATAACTCATTATCTTCAGATTCTTCTAATATATATTCTATTCCTTCTAATTTAAATCTATCTTTTGAAAAATTTAAATTTTTATCTTCACATTGTTGATTAATTGATTTTTTATCATAAAATCCACTTAATTTAAAATAATCCATTATATTTTCTCTTCTTAAGGGATGTGTAAAATAAAAATTTGAATCAGCAAAAATTACATTATCTTCATCACTTAAATTTGAATTTATAAAAGACATTTAATTTAAAATATTATTATTTCTTTTATTTAAAATTTATATTCTTTTGTAATATTTTTGATTGTTTTAAAATATTATTTAACTTATTTAAAATTACATTAAATTCATTTATTTTAAATAAGTGTATTATAAATAAAAACACTTTTTTTTAATTTTAGCTTATTATTTATATTATTATTTTTAATTTTTTACATTTATATTTTATTTAGAATAAAATATAATTTTAACCTTCGGAAATAAATATTACAATTTTTTTTACCATAAAAAATTCTCATTTATTATTTGTATTATAGAAACTATTACTTTCACTAAGCATTTCAATAGCTTCTTTATTTACTTCATTAATTACAATATTTAATTCATTTTCATCAGTATCACTTTCCATTGAAAAATTGACATTATTTTCCATAGAATATCCATTTTTTAAAGTAAAATTAAAGTTATTATTAGTTTTATTACTTCTAGTTTCATTAGAATTAGGATAATTTTTTAATTTAGAATCAGAAGTAGAACAATTAGGAGTGTTTATAATTTGATTATTTCTCAAACAATGTTTTTTTAACATTGAAATAATTTGTTTTTGTTGTTTAAATTTAACTTTATATGTTTTTATCATATTTCTATAGAATTTTAATTTAAATTTTAATTTATCAATATACTCTTTATCATCTACAAAATTATTCTTATTAGTAGGATTATTTTCTTTTTTATCATATTCTTCTTTTTTTTCAACAGGTTTATATTTATTAATAATAGTTGATAAATCTAATTTTGGAATTTGAAAATCAAAACTAGAATTTTTACCAGTAGTAGTCAAATAATATTTTTGTTTTATTTTATCTGGTAATTGTACTAAAGGAGAATCACAACAATCATTATCATCATCATCAATATCAATATCTTTAACAATATTACCTTTATATTCATCTGTATAAAAACTATTATTAAAATCCTTTTTATCTTCATCATTACTATCTTCATTTGAGTCTTCTGTTAAAATATATCCAAAATTTTCTATATTTTCTAAATTTCTTATTACTCTTTTTCCATTTTTTATATTTTGTATCATTTCTTTTAAAGCTAATATTTTATTATTTAATTCATTTATTGATTTATTTGCGTCATTTAATAAATGAGAATATTTAACTATTACTTGCCTTGCTTCACATAATTCATTATTCATTTCCATTGTAAATTTACTTGGTGTTGTATATACATATATTTCTTTTAAGAAATCATCTTTATATGAATTTAATAATTCAATTTTAAATTGTTTTATTTCATTATCTTTTGATATTATTTGATTTGAATATATAAAAATTTTATCACTCATATCTCTTATTTCTTCTTCATAATATCTTATTTTATCATTAAGTTCATTTTGACATTTGTATAATTTTTTTTCCAAATTTAAATTATCTTGATATAATTGCATATTACGATTTGATATTTGAATATTTTCATCTTGAAGACTTTTAATTATTTCACTCATTTGATTATTTGTTGCTGTATTATTTGTTAAATTTTTTATTTGATTATATAACATTTCTTTATTTATTGATAAAGTTATTTTTAAATCATCTAATTGTCTTTTTAAAGATTTATTTTCTTTCATATATATTACAATTTTTTCAGCGTAATCACCTAATAATTTCTGAATTGAATTTTCTTTTGCTTTTTTTTTCATTATTTAGTTTAATTTTTTATTTTATTTTTTTAAATTTTCTTTTTTAAATAACTTAATAAGTAAATATTATTAAAATTAATTTAAATAAAAAATATATTATAATAATTTAAAAATTATTTAATCACCTAATTGCATTAAAAACATATTTTTTTTTATATCTGTAATTGAATTAAAAGGATTACTAGGCATTATTAAATTATTTCTTCCCTTTCTTAATAAATTATCTTTTCTTTTATAATCTATTTTTTCTTTATTTGAAAATTTAAATTCTTCATTAATATAACTTAATGATTTATAATTATTCTTTTCTTCCCTTGAATAATAATAAATTTCAGTTTTATGATGACTTGGAATTAAATCATCAAGAATAATATTATTTCTTTTTTTTTTATTTATTTTGTTTTCATCAAACATTTTATTATCTCTTATATCTTTTTTATATTGAGTTATTTTTTTTTTTATTAAAACATCCATTTTTGAATTTTTTTGGATATTAAATATAGGTTTTATTGAAGAATTACATCTAAAAGAAGAATTTCTTGGTCTGAATGTTTCATAATTATTTTTATATACTTTATCAAAATAATTTTCTAAATTTTTATATGTATTATTATTATAATTCTTATTATTAGTATTATTATTTTTATTAATATTATCTTTATCTTTATTTATAATATTTGTATTGTTTAAATTTTCTTTTTCATTTTCAGAATTAATATTTCTATAATCAATATTTTCATCTTTGAATTGTTTATTATTAATATTTGTTTTTTTTAAATTTTCAATTAATTTTTTTGTCCTTTCCATAGCTTCAAATTGCTTTTTATAAATAATTTCTAATTCATTTATTTTATAATTATTAATTAAAATATCATTTGAATCTAAATTACTATTCTGAATAAATTTATCATTTGAATTTTTTTCATTATCTTTTAATCTACTAAAAATACTATTATTTGAATTAGAAATATTATCTGAAATATTTTCATTTGATTTTTTTTGATTAGGAATTAAATTATGTTTTTTTGAAGTTTTTTTTTCATCATCTTCATCTAATGAATATGATAAAATTTCACTTTCACTTTGTTTTTCTTTTGAATTATTTTTTAATTTTTTATTATTTTTAATATTTATTGTTTTTATATCAACAATTGGAATAACATCTTCCATATGATTATTATTTTTTTTATTTTTAATATTTTCTTTATCATTAAATTCTTCTATTATAAATTCATTTGTTGCTAAAATTATTTTATTATTTGAATTAGTTGTTTGAATTTGATTTCCTGTTGTTAAATCTGTTTCATTATTTGAATCTAAAATTTCTGAATTAAATTGATTTGAATATGAATTTTGAGTTTTTGTAGAATTTGAATTTTGACTTTTATTTGATTTTAATTTTAAATAATCTTTTTGATTTTTTGTTTTTTCATTTTTGTCTTTTTTTTCTTTTTGAATTTCTCTTTCTAATTTTTCTTTTTCTTCTTTTTCTTTTTGTATTCTTTTTTCTATTTCTTCTTTTTCTTTTTTAAATTTTATTTCTCTTTCTAATTTTTCTTTTGCTTCTTTTTCTTTTTGTATTTTAATTTCATTTTCTATTCTTTCTATTTCTTCTTTTTCTTTTTGTAATCTTAATTCTCTTTCTAATTTTTCTTTTTCTTCTTTTTCTTTTTGTAATATTTTTTCCCTTTGTAATTTTTCTTTTTCCTCTTTTTCTTTTTGTATTTGAATTTCTCTTTCTAATTTTTCTCTTTCTTCTTTTTCTTTTTGTAATCTTTTTTCTATTTCTTCTTTTTCTTTCTTTTCTTTTTCTTTTTGTAATTGAATTTCTCTTTCTAATTTTTCTTTTTCTTCTATTTCTTTTTGTATTTCAATTTCTTTATCTAATCTTTCATTTAATTTTTTTTCTTTTTGTAATTGAATTTCCATTTCTAATTTTTCTTTTTCTTCTATTTCTTTTTGTAATTTAATTTCTAATTCTAATTTTTTTTTCTCTTCTTTTTCTCTTTGAATTTCTTTTTCTAATTCATCCTTTTTTCTTTTTTCTTCTTCTAATTTTAATTTTTTTATTTTTTGATTTTCAGAAGATGATTCATATAATAATTCTTTTGTTTTATCTAAAATTTTTTTTCCACTTCCTTTAAAATTACTATTTTCATTATTTTCATTTTCAGATTTTTCAGAAGAATTTTTAACTGTATTTGTATAAATATATAATACTCTTTCACCATTTGAATAATTATTTGAATTATTATCTTTATAAAAATAATCATAACCTTTATTAATCAAATTTGGATTATTTTCTTTATTATAATTTTGATAATAATTTGAAAAAGTTGAATTAGGATTTTTAATATTTTTTTCATTATTATTTTTATCATTATTATGATTAGTAGATAAATCATCAATAGAAAGAGAATTATTTATATTACGTAAATTACATTTATTAAATTCATTATCATATTTATTATCATTTGAAGAATAAATATATCTTTGAGAAGAAGGATAAATATTATAATTTGATGAAGGAGAATAAATTTGAGTATCATACATTTCTTTATTAGAATAATTTTCAACTTCATTTTTATTACTATTATAAGTATAATAATTAAAATCATTATCTTCATTTTTATAAAAAGTAAAATCATCATTATCATGATTAATACTACTTCTACTTTTAATACTATTATTTTTATGATTTGAAGGATTACTTATTAAATTTAAATTTAAACCTTTGTATAATTTTGATTTCTCATCAAAATTAGAATTTTCTCTTTTTGAATTATTTTTACTATCATTTTGACTATTATTTAATGAATTAGAATTTGAAATTTTCTTTTTATTTAATCCAATTTCACTTTCTCTCATTGTATAATTTAAAAAATAATTTTTTATATTTGTTGGATTTCTTCTATGACTATATGATAAATTTTCAAATTGATTTAAATTATTATTTGAATTATTTAATGTATATGAATTACCTATTGGAATTCCATTTTTTTTTTGTTTATTTAATTGATTTTTTTTAACACATTTTGTAGATTGAGAAAGAGAATTTTTTAAATTTTTTAAATTTAAATTTTCATTTTTAAAATTTTGATTTAATAAATAATCATTAAATTTCATTTCATTAAAATTTCTAAGATTTTTTCTTTCTGAATCTAAACTTTCAGTATTTATTGTTTTATTTTTTTGATTAGAAATACTTTTTGAAGTTCTACTTTGATTTAAAGAATTTGAATTTGAATGAAAATTTTTATAATTTTCTCTTTCTAAAGCTATTTCAATATATGAATCTTTAGATCTTTTTCTTTTTGTTTTACCATTCCCTAGAATTGTTAAACTTGGTTGATAAAATTGATTTGTGGGTGTACTTGAATTAAAATGTTCTATACTTCGTGATGAAATGTTTGAATAAATTGAATTTGAGAGGGAGTTTTTCATTTTTTTTTAAATTTTTAAATTTTGTTATAAATCGTATTTAACATTTAATTAATATTTTTTATGAAAAACAATAATAATATGATAATTTAAAATATTTTTTTTAAATGTTTTTATTTAAACATAAATATTTAATCAAATTATATTATTAAATGGAAAGATAGATATTTAATTTATAAATTTTGAATAAAATAATTAATAAATTCAATATAATTATATTTAATTCAAATTAAAAAATAATTAAATATAAATTAATAATATTTAATTAAAATAAATTTAAATAATGTTAATTTTTTTTTAATAATCAAGAGGACGTAATAATAAATAAAAAAAATTTGTGTAATGTCTGTTGATGAATATGAAGAAGAAAAAGAAATAACATCAACATTATTTTTTCATAAATATCATTGTATTGAAAAAATATCAGAAGGTTCTTTTGGAAAAATATATAAAGCTGATTATAATAAAAATTATTACGCATTAAAATTTGAAAAAAAAGAAAATAAATATAATACTCTAAATAATGAGGCACAAATTTTAAAATATATCCAAGGTCCACATATTCCAAAAATAATACAATATGGTTATTCAGGAAAATATAATATTATTGTAATGGAATTACTTGGTAAAAATTTAGAGCAAATTATTTCAAAATATAAAAGATTATCAATTAAAACAATTTGTATTTTATTAATTCAAATGATATCAATTTTAGAATATATTCATAGTAAAAATATAATACATCGAGATATAAAACCAGAAAATTTTGCAATGGGAAAAGATATTAATGAGAAATATGTTTATTTATTAGATTTTGGTCTTGCAAAAACATTTTATTCATATCATAGAAAAATAAATACTAAAATATTAACTGGAACTCCAATTTATGCTTCAATTAATTCTTTAAAAGGTTTTGATCAAAGTAGAAGAGATGATTTAGAAGGATTATCTTATGTAATTATGTATTTATTAAAAGGAAATTTACCTTGGAATGAAATTAAAGCTAAAGATAAATATGATAGATATAAAAAAATTTTAAAACAAAAAATTGATATTAATATAAGTGATTTTTGCAAAAATTTACCTTTTGAATTTGAATATTTTTTTAATTATTGTAGAATATTAAAATATGAACAAAAACCAAATTATGAAAAATTAAGACAATTGTTTTATGATGTTTTAAAAAAAGAAAGTTTTGAAATGGATTATATTTATGATTGGAGTAATATAAATAATTTTGAAATGAACGACAATAAAAAATTATGTTTAATTGATGAAAATAATGATAATGATATAAATTGTTGCTTAAATGAAAATTATAACAATAATAAATTTAATGAGATAAATTATATTTTAAATACTAATGAAGGAGAATATGATTTAAATAATTTGTATAATGAAGATAATTTAATTAAGAATTATAAAAGAAAAAGGGAAAAAGTAAAAAGTTTTTGTGGATGTTTTATTTTTTAAAATAATTAAAAACATATTATTTAAGTGTATTTTGATTTTTTATTATAATATAAATAATTTTTTTTGTTATAAGCTTTTTTAAAATAGTTTTTATAAATTTAATTAATTAATTAAATTTAAATATGATAAAAAATTTTAGAGGATTTGAAAAAGAAAGTATTTCTAATATTGATAAATTTGAATCTTATATATCTTTAATTGAATGTATTAAATGTAAAAAAATATCTTTTCCTCCTTGTGAATGTAAATTTTGTCAAAAATGTATTTGTCAAAATTGTAATGAAAATGAAAAATTAATTTGTTCTTCATGTGGAAATAAACTTTTATTTTTTCCGGATGATTTAAAACAAATTTATAGAGAATTTATTATAAAATGTAAAAATTGTAATGAAAATTTATATATAAATCAAATAATAGAGCATAAAAAAACTTGTTCATGTTCATATGATATAATTAATATAGAAGGAGATATAAACAAACCTATAAAAAATTTATTAACTGATTCATTTGAAGAATTAAAAAACAATGATAAAGAAATTGAAGAATTAAAAAAAAGAGTTTCAATATTAGAACAATTAGTAAAAAATTTATATTCAGAAATAGATAAATTAAAAAAAGAAAAGAATAACAATTAATTAATTAAAAATATATAATAATATAAATAATTTTAGTAAAAAAAAAATAATTATATATAAAAAATATTTTATTATAAAATTTATTCTAATAAATAAATTTCAATAATAAATCATATTTTTTTATTATTCCTTATGTTTGGAAAAATATTCTTTTTTTTCATCAATTTCATCTGAACTTCTTTCAGGCTTATATTTCACTCTTGGAACTAAGGCATCATCAATTCCTGATTTAATATAAGTTAACAATTTAATTTTATTTTCATAATACATATCATCTGGAATTTCATCAATAATATTTTTTATATAGTTAATCTTTCCATTATTTATATCATTTAATTTTTCTTCAAATAAATTCATTAATTCTTTTAATTTTTCTTTATTTTTATCATACACATTTTCTTCCCATTTATTTTCTAATTTTTTTTTTGTATAATTTTTTTCTCTTTCTTTTCGTATTTCATCCATTATTTTTTGGTTATTTTCCCAATTACTTAAAATATATTTTTCTTTTTTTATTTCTTTTAAATATTCATTTATTGGTGTATATTCATAAGCAAGTAACATAAATGCTTTTTTACATTCTTCATTCCTACATCTTATTCTAAAAAATTTCTCTCTCAAATCATTTTTTTTTAAAAATTCTTCATGTTTTTTTAAATCTTTAAAAATATCAATTGTTTCATCTTTTTCAATTAATTTATTTACTAAATTTAAATTATACATAATATCAAATGAAGAATTTCTAAATTTTTTAATTTCTTCAACTT
This sequence comes from Isotricha prostoma, assembly GCA_023807205.1. Lineage (NCBI taxonomy): Eukaryota > Ciliophora > Litostomatea > Vestibuliferida > Isotrichidae > Isotricha > Isotricha prostoma. The sequence continues at coordinate 2,502 of JAJMZS010003383.1, read as the reverse complement.
TCATTTGATCTAATAAAACATTATCACAAAAAGGACATTTTGAATCTGTTAAATCAATATTTATTCTTTTTTTTAATAATTCTATATCACAAAAAATTGGATCTATTAACCTTTTAAATCTTACACATGCTCTTTTATAAGTATATACAGGTAAATTTGCATGTTCCATTTTATTTTCTAATCTATAATCTTTATTTATATCTTCTTCCTCTTTTATTACTTCTGAGGACCAACATCCACATCCCATTTTTTATTGTATTTTTAAATTATTTTGATTCTATTTTTTTAAATTTGTCTAATTTTTAATTTATAAAAAACAATATATAAAGGAAATATTTTTTATTTTTTTTAATTTGTTTTACTTCATTACTAATTTGAAAATGGATAATAGACTTTGTGTTTATTCTGAAAAATTACCACCTATTTATATCAATTTTTATGTAATTTATAATATATAACAAATATAGAAAAAAAAATTTGTATTATATGATGATAATAGAGTTTTAATTATAAAATCGCCAATTTACACTTTAATAGTAAAAGGAGAAAATAATAAAATAATTTTACGTTGTCCAGTATATAATTTAATACTTGAAAGTAGTTTTAATCATATTGATGCAGTTCATTGGAAATCAGAAATAAGGAATTTAATATTTAACAATTTATTTAATATAATTCACATATCAAAAAACTCAAATTATATTAATATAAGAGGAAATAGATTTAATAATAAAATTTATAGACATTATTATACTAATGATATAAAAAATGATATGAAAGAAATGGAAACAAGACTAAATGAAGCAAAATTAAAAAGTGAAAATGAAAATATAATAAGAGAAATAAAAGAAAGAGAAGAAAACATAAGAAAAATTAATGAAGAAATATTAATTAGAGAAATGAAAGAAAGAGAAGAAAACATAAGAAAAGATAATGTAGAAAGTATAATAAGAGAAATAAAAGAAAAAGAAGAAAACATAAGAAAAATTAATGAAGAAAAATTAATAAAAGAAATGAAAGAAAGAGAAGAAAAAAGAAAAGTTCATATAGAAAATATAATAAGGGAAATAAAAGAGAGAGAAGAAAACATAAGAAAAATTAATGAAGAAAAATTAATAAAAGAAATGAAAGAAAGAGAAGAAAAGATAAGAAAAGCTCATATAGAAAATATAATAAGGGAAATAAAACAAAAAGTTGAAAAAATAAAAAAAGTTAATGAAGAAAAACTAATAAAAGAAATGAAAGAAAAAGAAGAAAAAATAAGAAAAGTTAATGAAGAAAAATTAATAAGAGAAATGAAAGAAAAAGAAATTAAAGAAAATGAAGAATTAGAGAGAAAAAGAAAAGAAAGATTATTTTCTCATTTTTTTAATGAAATAAAAAAAATGAATAATAATTCAGAAGAAGAAGATTTTAAAAATAAAACTTCTTTAATAAAAGAGGATGAAGATAATGGAAATGAATTGGAAAGTTCAGCAATTTTTAGTGAAAGTTTTAATACAGAATCTGAATTTGAAGAAGAAAAACTTTTTGCAATTAGACAATTTGAAGAATTAACATATGATAAAATTGGGAAGTTTTCAGATGTTATTAAAAGTGATAAATGTATTATATGTCAAATTCAATTTAAAAAAAATGATATTATTAATATATTTACTTGTTACAAACATATTTTTCATAAAAGATGTTTAAAACATTGGATGAAAAGAGCTAATTTTTGCCCAATTTGTAAATTTAATATTATGGATTCTTCATATAAAACTCTTGAGAATATTTAAAAAAAATTAATCATTATTTTAATATAAATAATATTTGATATATAATAGGCTTTTTATATATTTATTAAATAGATTTCTATCAGAATCAAGAAGTTATGACACATAATAAAAAATAAATTTTGATATAATTTATTTTTATTTTCATCTATTTTTATATTTATTAATAATTCAATTTTCCTTTATAATTAATTGATAATTTATAATATTAAAAAATATGTTTATTTGATAATTAATTTTTTAACAATTTTATAAAACCATAAAAAATTAATAAATAGGAGTATTAATATAGTATTAATTTTTGAAAAATAGAACAATAAATTTTTTCCAGAAATTTATTGAACTCAAATCTCATTATATCCAATTTAATTCTTTATTTAAACAAGTTTAACTTGTTGTGGGTGACTGTCCTATTCCGGAACAGAAGCTCATTTAATAAATAAACAAAAAATATAATCTTTTAATTTATATTTAATAATTGTAATTAATAATATTATCAAAATATTTTAAATGAATATAAATTTGATTAATACTTAAATATAAATTTTTTAAAATAAAAAAATGACAATTTATAAAATGGATTGATGAAATTATACAAATATATTTTTTAATATGATAATTAAAATTCTTATTTTTAAATATTAATAAAAATTTATTATTTATCATTATAATAAAGTTTAATGTGAGATTTATTTTATAAATAAATGAAATTAATAAATTAATCTAT
>JAJMZS010003382.1:0-19953 GCA_023807205.1 Isotricha prostoma | reverse complement strand
AACATATGCATATATAAATATTTAATTTACATAAAATTCACAATTTATATAATATAAATTAAATATTTTCAATTTCATTATATTTAATTGACTATTTACTACAATTAAGAAGAAAATAAAAATAAAATAGAATTAAATTAAGATATATTTATTAAGTTTTAATCTTAATTGGTAAATGAATACTCTTAATATTATTTTTATTTTAAGAATAATAAATATATCTTCATAAAATAAATAGTAAATATATTTTTAATATTAAATATTAAAGTTTAAATTGATTTTTTTAAAAACAACTCTTATTTATAAAATCAGATAATAAGAGAATTTTATTTTCCATTAATATCATCTCTTATAGTTAAAATTCCAGCAGTAACACCAACAACACAAAGTAGAATAGCACCAATAAATTCAATTAAATTTTTCCAATAAGTAATAGGTTTTCCAGTAGTTTTAATATATAATAAAATAGGAAATAAATAACAAATAAAACAAGAAAAGAATCCACCAATATAACTTAAATAATTTAATATTTTATCATAAATAGCAGCAATAAAAGCACAAACATATAAAGAAATAAAAGTTAATAAATAATTAAATCTATTAGAAATTTTACCACCAGTAAATGAATTAGCAATAGATAATCTTAAACCAAAATAATAACCAGGTAAAGAAAAAAATAAACTCCAAGCAATAGCAAATTTAGCAATATTCATTAATATATCTTTACCATTATCTTTAGGTTTTCTATAAATTATAATATCTTCAGGATAAATTGGTTCAGTTAAAAAAGCAACAGTAATAGAAAGAATATGTAATAAAGTAACTAAAATAACAGAAAATAATGTAGATAATTTCATTTTATGAAAACCTGATTTTTGATGTTTAAAACCTTCATAAACAGGATATACACCAGTAACACAAGAATAAGCAGTAAATAAACTAGCCATTCCTTTAAAAAAATGTAAATCAGAAGTAAATGCTTTTGATAAATCAGACCAATTAACATGAGTATTTTTATCTTCTTTAATATATTCTGTTTTTTTATAATGATTATAATATGATTTACATTGAATTGTAACTACTAATAAAGTATACATACAAGCACCAACTCCAATATAAGCAGAAAAATTTAATTTATTAATATCTCTAATTAAACAAACTAAACTTTGTAAAAATGTTAAAACAATAAAAAATGGAAATTTAACATAAGGTTTATTCCAAATATCATGTGCAAATTCATCATATGTATTATATTTATTTCTATAACCAACATGTTGAACAAATCTACCAAATAAAGGAAACATAAGTGCAATAAAGCACATAACTATAGCATATGAATATAATATAACTAAAAAATTTAAAACTAATCTTGCTTTTCTACCTAATAATTTTTCAGTAATTTCAGAATAATCATTTTCTTTCATAGGTTTACTTGCCATAACAGCTCTTAATATTGTCCAATAATTAACAGCACCACAGAAAATAGTAGCAATAATTAACCATACTAATCCAAATTGTTTTGCTCTAACTGCAAAAGTAAATATTGTAGTACCTAAACATATATTAGTTAACATACTTGTTGCTCCTATTATTGATGAATCTGATACATGTTCTTTTAATATTGGTAATGGTTTAATATCTTCTTCTGTTTTTTTTGTATTTTGTGATTCTATTATTGGAACTGGTTCTACTTTCTCATTTGTTTCTTCATTTTGTAATGGTATAATTGCTGGTGATTGAAGAACTGTTTCTTCTATTTTTTGAGTGTTTGAAAGATTGTTTTCCTCTTTTGACATTTCGGATTTTATTTTTAATTTTGTTTTTATTTATTTTATATATTAAATTTTTTTTTTTTTTTGAATTTTTGTATTTTGAATTTTAATATTATATTTTAATTTTTGGTTTTTAAATTTTTATGGTTTTTTGTTTGATTTTTGGTGTTGATTTGTTTTTTGGAATTTAGTAAATTTTCTTTTTTAAATCAATAATTGATGATTTAGATTATTATATTTTTTTAGAGATTTTATTTTTAACTACTTAATTAATTCATAATTAAATATATAATTAAATAAAAAAGAATTATTCTAAATAATATAAAATTAATTTTTATAAAAATAACTTTTTCATAATTATTAATTTTTTTAATTTAAATTATGTCAATAGAAAGTGAACCTAAAGAATTAAATTTAAATGAAGAAAAAAAAGAAACAGAAATAAATGATAATTCAAATAATAATCTTAATATTGAAACAACTAATAATTTAAATACAGAATTAAATAAAGATATAAATGAAAACAATGAGAAAATTGAAAATTTAAATAATGAAGAAAAAGAAAAACTAAATGAAGAAACAAATGAAAATAATGATTTAAATAATAATTTAAATAATGATATGAATAATAGTAATAATGAAGAAACAAATAATAAAAATAAAGAATTAAATAATAATTTGAATTTAAAGAAAAATTTACTTTGGATTGAAAAAAATATTGATAATGGAGAAAATAAGGAAAAAATTAAAGAATTTGAAAATTTAAAAATATATAATATTTTTATTTTTGAAGATCTTGAAAAAATGAAAGAAAAATTATTATCATATAAATTTATAGAAACAATAATAATATTAACAGGAGAATTAATAGATGAATTTTATAAATTAATTTCAACTATAATTCCAAATTTATTTATAATACCAAAAGTTTACATTTATACAAATATAAAAACAAAAGATGAAATAAATTTAGAATATAAAGATTTTCCATTTTATGATATAAAAAATATTTTTGATGATTTTTCATTATTAAAACAAGAAATAGAAAAAGATGAAATATTAGAATATTTTTCAAATGATTCTCATTTTTATTTTGAAAATATAGAAAATAATAATCAATTAATTCTCCCTTTATATTATCATAAATTAATTACTTTAACAGAACCTAAAATAGAAGATATAATTGAATTTAATAAATTTCTTCAAAATCAATTCCAATCTAAAAATAAAATTATAAATGATTTATTAAGTTTAACTTTTCTTTATAATACACCAATTGAATTATTAATTAAATATTGGTTAAGATTATATTCATGTTCTGATTTTTCAAAATTAATAAATGAAAATCTTAAAAATAAAACTGAAAATAAATATGGACTTTTTACTCAAGTTTTATATGATGGATTAAATAAAAATAATATTGAACCATTTTTAAATCAAAAATTATATCGTGGAGGAATAATATTAAAAGAAGAATTAAATAAAATAATAAATTCAGATAAAAAAAATATTGATATTCCAAATTTTATTTGTTTTACTAAAACTTTTGTTACATTTACTTTAGATGAAAATATTGTTTTGGAATATTTAAATAATAATAAAAATAATATAAATGAAAATGAAGAATTAGTATTATTTGAAATTGATGAAGGAAATGATAATTTTGATAAAGAAAATGCAACTAATACAGATATAAGTAATATTTCTTTTTATCCAGAAAAAAAAGAAATTTTATTTTTCCCTTATTCTTGTTATGAAATTTCAGAAGTTTATAAAATTGGAGAATCAAAATATGATTTTGTTTATATTAAAATGAATTATTTAGGTAAATATAAAAGTAAAGTTCCAAAGGAAATTAAAGATTGGAAAAATATTCCTGAAAGTAATTTTGTTAAAAGCTTATTTTCAAGTCCAATTTATGTTGAAGAAGAGATTAAAAATATTGTTGATAATAATAAAAATATATTTGATTTTGATATCAAAAAATATTTAACAATTAAAATTGAAGAAAATAAAGATAATATCGAATATAATAATAAAGATAATTTAGTCATAAGTCAGGAAAAGCCAAATGAAAAAAGTGTATTAGAGAATACAAAAATATTCAAATATAAATGGGAACTAAGGTATTAAAAAAATAAAAATCAATTTTTTAGAGTATAATTATTTAATTATTTTAAGTGCGTATTATAATATAATAATAACAATGTAGAAAGTTTACTTTACTTTTTAAATTTTTAGAAAGTAAACATGTTATATTTTTTTAAAATTAGTGTGTATATAATTAAAATATAATAAATAGCATGTAATTATAATATAATTTTAGTATGTAAGAAAAAATATAATATTAAATTAGCAAGTAAAAATCTTAAAATAATAATTATAGTATGTAAGATTGACTATAATTATTAAGTATGTAAAATTAAAATTGATTAAAAAAAGAAAGTAAAAAAATTATAAAAATAGGGAGTAATAATTGTTTAATTAATTTATAGAAAGTAATATTTTTTTTAAAAATAGTATGTAAAATCATAAAATTTATATTAAAGGAAGTAAAATTATATATTAAATAAATTACAGCCAGTAAGATGAAATTATAATAAATTTATAGGAAGTATAATATTATTATTTATTATTTAGTTAGTTAAAAATTTTTATATAATATAAAAAGTGGGTAAAATTCTAATATTAAAAATAGTATGTAACAATATTTTTAAATTCTTTAGCCAGTATAATAAATTATTTATTTAATTTTAGTCTGTAAAAATTATTTATAATATATTAAGGGTGTATATTATAAATAAAATTTTAGGGTGTAATTCATTATTATTTATTATAGGGAGTAATATTATATTAATTGTCATATAGTTAGTAAAATAAAATGATAAATATTTTTTAGAAATTAAATAATTTTTATTTACGAATTTAGGGTGTAATTTATATTTACAACAGTAGTGGGTAATAAATTTTTTTTATAATTTACTGGGAGTAAAATTATTATTTAATATATATTTTGATTATACGATAAAATTATTAATGATTTTAGGGAGTAAATGGATATTATTAATTATTAGTTAGTAAAGATTAAAAATTAAATATTAAATATTAGAAAGTGAAAAACTATTATAATAAAAATAGCCTGTATAAACTAATTATATAATATTAGGATGTAAAATTATAAAATGATCAATTAATGTATTAATAGACAGTAAATTTTATTATTATTGATTATAGAAAATAAGATAATTTTTAATCAATTATAATGGGTTAAAATTCATATATTAATTATAGAAAGTATTATATTATTTTCAATCAATTAAAGGGTGTATCAATAACAAATTAATATAAAGGAAGTAACTATAAAAATTTAATTTTTTAGAAAGTACATTAATTAATTAATTTATATAGATAGTATTAGAGAAATATATTATTTAGATTGTAAATTTTTGTTAAAATGTAGTGTTCTGATGTATTTTGTTTTATAATCATTTAGACAGTATTATATTTTATTTTATATATTAGAAAGTATAATTAAATTTTTTATATTAGCCTGTAATTAAAATTTTAATTATCAGTGTGTAGATTTGAAAATTTTATTTTTAGCCTGTAATATTATTATAATAGTAGAAAGTAAATAAAATTATAAAAATATAAATAAAGTGTGTAAATTTATTAGTTATGATTTAAAGAAAGTAATAATATAATATAAATTTAGAATGTATAATCTTTCAATAAACAACTTTAGAAAGGAGTAAATTAATTAAATTAAAAATGTTAGAAAGAAACACATGAATTTTTCTAAAACACTTATAGGAAAAAATAATATTATAAAATCAAGAATTAAATAATAAAATATTTTAATATTTTCATAATAAATTTAAACACCACATATTAAAATTATTTAATACTAAAATTATCAGAATTCTCTATTTACATGTATCATAGAAAAATTATACATGTTACTTCTGATAATCTAATTTTGTTTCTGCTACCTTACTTTGCATATCATCTGAATATATATAATTATTGTTTAATTTTTTATTTATAGCTTCTTCTTTCAGATTTATACTTTTAAGAAATAAATTTTTAGGGGAAGACTGAATATTTAAAAAATCATTTCTTAATTGTTCAATTATTTCTAACTTTTTTAAAATTTCTATTAAATTCATTTTATTATTTATAGTTTTAATAATCCATTTAATAATTTCTAAATCTTCTTTTTTCTGAATTGCAAATCTTAATGGTAAAATAGTAAATCTAAATTTTTTATCAATATTTTCTTTTTCTTTGAGTTTTACATTATTAACACATATAATTTTATGTTCTTGAACAGGAGATCTTTTATTTATATTTTTTAATAAAAGATTATCAGAATTATTTAAAACTGAAGTTTGAGTTGTTATATTTTTACCATTCTTTTGACTTTTATTTTCTATAAAAAAATCTTTAATTAATTTTTTATAAAAATTATTCTTTGAATTATTAGAATTCAAAATTTTAAAAATAATAGTAAAACATTTAATAATTCCAGAAATATTAGCTAAATAATCTTGTAATTTAAAATATTTTCTATTATAAACTGAAACTTCTCCTGAATTTCCAATACTTAAAGTAAGAAAAGTTCCTTTTTCATTTGAATAAATCATATTATCTATATCTCTTAAATCAGTATAAAATCTTAATGAATCAAATTGATGAAATTCTTCTTCTTTATTACTAGTTAAAATTAAACCATAATCACTTATATATCTCACTTTTTTTAAATACAAATAAATTTTTTTATATATAGATGAAGATATCATTAATCTTTCTGATTTAATTACAATTTTTTTAAATGATTCCTTTTGTAAATTATCTATTGAATAATCTATATATATAAAATCTAAATATGAATTTACAAGTTTTTCATGTATTGTTTCAGGATAATAACAATTTATATTTTCCTTTTTTGAACATAATGTAAAATAAAAATTATAAAAAGAAAAATTATTGAAGTCACCATAAACACCAAATATTGTTTGATTACTTAATCTTTCTCTAGGACAGAAATAAGTATCAAGATTTGATATATTAATAAAATGTTCTTTGAATTCTCCAAAATGTTTATTTATATCACATTTTTCTAAAACAACATCATCAAAAAATTCGATTGTATTTTCACCAATTTTTTTACTAGGTAAACTATAACAAATTTTCATTGTTATATTAAAAATTTTTTCTGGATTTATTGCTTTTCTATAATAATCACTTAAACGTACCATAATAGGTAATTTATTGGAATAATTTATATTAATTATATTTTCCATTTCCCTTGAATACATTACAGAAACATCTTGTCTTGTTAACAATCTTATTATGAAATATATTGTAAAACCAAATGATATTAAAATATATATTATACTTAATATTCCTCCATAAAAAGTTTTTTTTCTTGTGTGTCCTCTCTCGTTTATTGTTAAATGAGTCGGTGATGATAAGAAATCTGAATTAATTATGAGATACTTTAAATCTTTCATTTTGATATTTTTAATTTTATAATATTTATAATTAGTCGAAACTTTTTAGGAATAATTTTATTAAATTTTTTTTCTGAATTTATTGTTGATAAAAATTAAATTTTGGGGAAAAAATTTATTTTTTTTTTCAAAAAAGAAATTGGGAAAAAAGAATATTTTAAATATAAAATATTTAAAATTATAAATCAAATAAATAAAAAAAATGTTCAATAAAAAAATAGGAAATTTATTTGAAGAAGAAAATACATCAATATCTTCATTTATATTAATCAACAGAATAAAAAAAGAAAAATCAATTAATGAATCTTTTGATGAATTATCTTTCAAAGAAATATATGAAGATAATCCATATTTCAAATATATAATTGAAAAAATCAATAATTTTTTAACTGATAATCAAAAAAATAAAAATATTAAATTATTTGTAGAAATATCTGAATTTATTTCATTAAATAAAATAACAAATGAAATTTTAGAAACAATATTTTTAAATGGAATTCCAGATGAATGTTCCTTTTTAAGACCTATGATATGGAAATGTTTAATAGGAATTTTACCAAGTTCAAATTTAATAAATTGGAAAGAAAAAACAGAACAAAATTTAAAAAAATATAATCAATTAAAAAAACAAAACTTAGTAAATTATCCAAATAATTTAAATAAAGAAGAACAAAAAGTTATAAATATAATAGAAAAAGATTTAAATAGAACTCAAACTTTAATTAATTTTTTAAAATTAAAATCAAGAAAAAATATAAATGAAAGTAATTTTGATATTATAAAAAGAATATTATTTATTTATTCAAAAGAACATCCTGAAATAAATTATATTCAAGGTATGAATGAAATAATTTTTATTCTTTATTATATATTTGAAAAAGATGAGAATCCTTTTATTATCAATTTTGTTGAAAGTGATTCTTATTTTTCTTTTGAAACTTTAATGGATGAATTTAAAATTATTTATATAGACAATAATTTAAGATTTAGTCAATTATTAATTACAAAGAAAATAAATTATATTAAAAAAATATTTGAAAGTGTTGATATTGAATTATTTAATCATTTTAATAATGAAAAAATACAAATTGATTCTTTTATTATGAAATGGTTTTTTGTTATTTTTTCACAACAATTTAAAATTGATATTTTAATTAATTTATGGGATAGAATTTTTACTGAAAAAAATAAAATAGAATTTTTATGTTTTTTTATTGTTGCAATATTTATTAATTATAAAGATTTATTAATGAAATTAGATTTTATTCAAATTATGCATTTCTTTCAAAATTTTGGAGAATATAATGAAATTAAAGATATTAATGATATTGTTAATAAAGCAATTTTTCTTCAAAACAATTATAATTCAAATTATAAATAATGTTATTACATTTAAAAAAAAAGAATTGGATTATATAAAATTTATAAATATTTTTTATTTTATTAAAAATTAAAAAATTAAAGTTTTTAAATTTAAAAAAAATTAAAATTTTAAATTATTTTTTTTGATAATGGATTATACTCCAAATGATCCTCAAAAATATTCAAATAATTTTCATTATAGAAATCAAAATAACAATAGTGATATAATGCAAAATAATTTATATGAATCTCAAATGAATTATAATAGACAAATGATGCCTCAAAGACAATCAGATTTAGAAAAAGAAAAACAACTTTTAGAATTAAAACGTAAAAAAATTAAACAACAAGAATTTGAAGAATATCAAAATTTAATTAAAGAAAAACAAAATTTAGAAAATCCAAAAAGATTTGAAACAATGCCTTCTCAATATCCAACTTCATATTATCAAAATAATATTTATCCAAATGAAAATATTAATTATAATATGAATAATATGCCGACAACAATAAATGATAATATTAATAATAATATTTATCCAAATGAAAAAATAAATTATAATATAAATAATATTCCGACATCAATTAATGATAATATTAATAATAATATTTATCCAAATGAAAATATTAATTATAATATTCCAAATAGATTAGTGAATAATATTAATAATAATAATAATATTCCTACAACAATAAATAATAATATTAATAATAATTTTTCTCAAATAAATAATAAAGAAAATTTAAATTCACTGACAGGAATAAAAAGTTTATATGAAAAAGGAAGAATGAATCAAAGAGGATTAAGTCATGGATATAATATTTTAACTGGTGAAATATATAATAAAAATTTACAAAAAAAAGAAGAATCAAATTATTTAAATCCAAGACAAGAATATAATGAATTATATAATAATAATTATCAACTTAACAATTATGAAAATTTACCTCCTCGAAAAATAGAAAATATTCAAAATTTAAAATATAATTACCCAACAGGAAATTACGATAATAGAATAAATAATGAAATAAATAATCCACTAACAGAAAATGAATATAGAAATTTTAATAATTACATAGAAAAATTAAATCAAAATAGAAATCAACAATATCAAAATCAAAATAATCAAAATGAAATAAATACAAATAACAAAAATGAAAATAGTGAAAATATTCCATTATATAAACAATATCCAGCTGGATTTAATCCAAAAAAACATCCAGATATGTTTAATAAAAAACAAATAAATAATTCAAATTATCAAATAAATAATAATAATTATAATACAGAAATAAATAATTATAATAAATATCAAAATCAAAATATAGAAACAATAACAAAAGATAATTTTCAAAATCAAAATATAGAAAATTATAAAGATGACCCTTTTGATAATTCTGCTTATGCAAGAGCAAGAAGACAAAGAGAATATAAAGAATCATTAGATGCTCAAATTAATAGAAAAAAAGAATATGATAGAAAAGGAGATATTTTATATTCTCAAAATAATATTTATAAAGATAAAAAAAGACTATATGATAATATGGAATTTAATCCATATAGTCAAAAAAATTATTCTATTGGAGATAAGTCAAATTTAAGTTCAAATCCAATTACTGGAGAATATGAAATAAGGGATAAAAGAAGAATGTTGAGTGGGAGATTACAAAGTAATGGAAATAATATTATTGGTTAAGTAATTTTTTAAAGTAAAAAATTAAAATTATTCTAATCCTGTTTATAATAAATAATTTACAAATTTATTTTTTTTATTTATATTATTACTCAGTTATTTTTTTAATTTAATTTAAATTACTTGCCTTAAGAATGAAGAAAAATAATAAATATATTCATATTTTTTACGTAATGATATATATCTTAAAATTGATATAATAATACCTAAAAATAAAAAAATTCCATATGAAAAAAAAATACTAAAAATAGTTCCTAAAAATAAATAAAATTGAGTTTTTTGATATAAAGCACAAAATGCAGAAACAAAATATAATAATCCAATTGAAATTATTAAATTAATAAATAAGAAAGTTCTAATTTTGAATTTTTGAATATCTAAATTCTTTAAAGCAATAAATTTAAAATTACTATTTCCATGATATTCATAAATTATTTTATTTAAAATTATTGAATAATCATTAAATATTGAAATAAATTTTATTAAAATCATATTAAAAAGACTAGAAAAAAATATTTTCTTAAAATTTGAAATTGATGAAATTTTATTATTTATATATTTTTCTGAAATATAATTTTCACTAAAAAGAAGAACATTGAATGATAAAATAAAAGTAATATATAATAAAAAAATAAAAAAATTAATTGATTGAAGTTCAAAAAATGAATGTTTATAAAGTGATTTTATAAAAAGACTTTTGTCTTTAATTAAACTTAATAACATTGAAATATAATTTCTTTTATCCTTTTGTAAAGAATCAGAATATGTAAAATAATCTATATTTGATACTAAAGAATTTAAAGCATGATTTTTTATTTCATATTCTATTGAATTATTTTCTTTTGGATTTTGAAATATATTTCTTAATGATGAATCTCCATTTTCTTTATCTTTTATTTTATTTAAAATTTTTTTTTCATTAACCATAATAATCATATTTTTAGATATTTCAGTATCTATAACTTCAACAAGATTATAAAGAGAATTTTCACTAATATATAAATAATGAAAAATGACAAATATTTGAATAAATATTATTAATAACATAAACCAAAATCCAAATATTTTAATGATATTATTATTAAAAACTAAATTTGAACATTTTACAAATTTATAATTAATAAAATATGTTTTATTGTCAAATTCAATATTTAATTCATTTGTTTTTAAGTCAAAAATTTGATTATTTGAATTTATCTTACATTCACAATTTATTTCATTATTAAATAATTTATAATCACAATTTTTATAACATAAATTTCCAGGAAATATTGCTTGTTTTCTATCTTTTAAAGTAATATCATTTCCATTAAATGAATAACTAATACATAAATCATTATAAAAAGGAGAAGATATATTTAAAATATCATATCCTAAATTTTTTAAATTTTGATAATTTGATAAATCAATTAAATTTAAATTATATTTATTTTTTAAAGTAAAAGAAGAACAAAATGATGAATTATATTCAATCCCTTTTGAATTAAAAATATGAAAAGAAAATTCATTTGTTTTTTTATTTTCTATTGTTTCTAAATAAATTGATTCATCTTCATTTAAAAAATATGTTTCTCTTATTTCTTTTTCACATAATTCAAAATCAAATTTATTTGATATTAAATTAGAATTTATTTTTCCTATTTGAAAAATATAATCATCATTATATATAATTTCATTTTTATGTTCTTCAATATTTTCAATATCTTCGACATTAATATAATTTATTATTTCTTCTAATGTTTTATTTGATGAACAATTTCTATTAACATTATAATCTTGACAATAATAAGGATATACTTTAAAATTAATCTCTCCTTTAATATTAAAAAAAATATTATCTTTTTCAATTTCAAAATAATATTTTGTATTATAATATCTAAATTTATCTGGTATATATTCAATAACTAAATTATTTTCTTGAATTGAATCTAATCTTCTTGAATATTTTTGTAAATATTCTTCTTCTGTATAAATTTTAATTTCAAAAAAATTTGGTTCATAAACTTTAGGTAAAATATCTTTTATAATATCATAAATATCAATTAATGAATTATAATTTATAACTTTTTCAATTTTAAAATCATATACTTTTTTACATAAATCTTCATTTATTTTTTCAAAAGGAACAACTTCTTTACTATATAATTCTCTTCTTTCACCTTTTTGATCTTCATTAATAATAAGAACAAAATAATTATTATTACCATATAATTTCTTTAAAATAAAATCACATTTATCATCATCTACTTCTAATAATTCAATTGAAGTTAAATTATATAAAGAATTAAAAATATATTCATTAAAATGTATTTTATAATATTCATTATCATTTAAAATATAATTTTTAATAGAATCTAAATTATAATTTGTAATACATTTCTTTTCATCAATTATTGAAAGATTTTCATCACAATATTCTGGTAATATATTAATAGTAATTTTTCCTTTCATATTATATGATAAATTATTATAATGAAAAAGTTCAAATAAAAAATAAATAGAATAATATCCTCTATTAGAAGTATAAAAATATTTCCTTGATTTTGTATTATATGTAGAGTAAGTTTCATATATAATTTCATTTATATTATTTGTTGGAAAAAATTCTTCTTTTATTATTCCTTTAAAGTCATTTGGAAAAGTTAAAATAAAATAATCATATATATTACTATCAGTTAATTTTGGTGAAATTAAATCATTTAAATTCAATTCAAAATTTTCTGTAGTATCATTTAAATAATAATTCCTATCAGAAATCTTATGATCAATACAATAATCAACATTTAATTTTGTATGATTATTAATATCACTATTATAAATATCATAATAAATTTCATTATTAATTTCATAATTTATTTCATATTTAATTTCAAATTTAACAAAAATAATTCCTTCAATATTATTATCAATTGTTTTATAAACTTCATAACAATTACTTAAAGGGAAATGACTATCAAAAAAAGTATAATTATCAGGATTAGAATTATTAAAAATATCAACAATAAAATCATCTCCAATAATTCTTTCATTATAATGTTCATGTAAATCTAAAATTACCATTTGAATTTCATTTTTAATTCCATTTAATGAATAATTAGTCCAACAAGTTCTATTATCATAATTATGATCAATATTACAATAAAAAGGATAAATGTCAAATTTTATTTCTCCTTTTAATTCATCTTCATAAGGAAAAAATAATGAACCATATGCATATTGAAAATATAATTTTTGACAATAATAAATTCCATCTCTTACAAAAATAATTATATCTTTCATATTATATAAATTTAATTTGTTATAAATTTGTCCATTTTCTTTAAATTCAATTCTTCCTCTTAATGAATCATAAGTTATTGTATTATTCATTATATCATTTGGTTCTTCTTCTTCCTCTTGATTATATTTAAGAAAATATTTTGAAAAGTCTATTTCATTTTTTTTCTTCATTGTATGAAAAGAAACAGGACTATTCACTGAATAATTTCTACAATATTTTTCATAGTCAAGTAATTCTCTATTATCTTTTATTATTTTACTTGTATTAGTATCATTTATATTATGAAATATGACAAAATAATTTATTGGACTATATTTTTGCCTTAAAACTTGTGGACAAAATTGTGTTATATATGTATTGTGAGGAAATATGAAATAATTAAAATCCATTTTATAAACTTTGAAATAGTTATCATGGTTATCAATTATAGTAGAACCAAAATGTGAGCCTAATTCATATTTTTCTTGTTGAATATACATTGTGATAATATCTAAAATTTCCTGTTGAGTATAACAATATTTTAAATGAAATATACATTTTTCAAAACAAAATTTAGGACAAACTTCCAAAGTAACTATGATAGATTGATTACAACCATAATCAGTTTGGGAAATATTAAAATTAATAGTTTCATTATTAGTTTTATATGCAGTATCAGTGAATACATAATTGTTATTATTAAAAACAATTGTTGATGTACCATTATTATTATCAGAATTTATCCTATTATAATTTATATTAATAATATTATTATATTCTAAAATATTTGCACTAAGTAAAACAATATCAACAGTACATATATAAGTATTAATAATATCATCACATAATGTTTCCCCAGTTGAATTTCTGTACATTTTTTGTGAGAAAATAACTTTTGGTAGACTGCCACTTGAAGATAAACTACAATATAAATCATGATCACAAGGATTATAAATATTAGCAGCTGAAGGATTCTGAGCTTGAATATCATTAGTTTGGTCACACCAATAATAAGTATGCGATTCTCCATATATATCTTGATAACTTGAATGGTTATGATAGAATTCTATATATGTTGTTTTTAAAAAATAATCATTATGAGATACTTTTGAAATTAAATATAAATAACTCGCACATGTTTTTAAAAAAATAAGTCCTTTGAATTTTTTAATTAAAAAAAATTGAAAAATAAAAATTTGAACAAAAAAATTCATTTTTAAGTCAATTTAATTTATATTTATTCTTCATTTAAAAATAAATTAATAATAAAAAAATTAAGAAAAAAAATATCAAAATAATTTTATTTATTTTTTATATGCTTTTAATATTTTTTCAATTTTTCCTGATTATTATTTTCTTCAACTTCATTTTTTTATTTTCTTCATCAAATTTTTGAAAAATTAAATCAATTTGTTTTCTAAAATCTTATTTTTTTGTTTATTAATTTTTTCTAACTTGTGTATTATGTTAAATTTCTCTTTCTTTGTTTTCTCTTTTTAAAATTTCATTTAAAATAGCAATTTATTATTATAATATTTTTCAACTTCCATCATTAATTATTTTTTAATTGTATTAATTTTTTCATTAATAGTTTCTTCAATATATTTTTCTTTTTCAAATTCAAAAGCTTTGCTAAATATATCATTACATAATTTTAATTGTTTTTGATGATTTTTTTCATCTCTTATTTTTTTTTTATCAATTTTCTTTTAAATATTCTTATCAAATATTTCTTATATTTTTCTCATTGATGAAATATTTTGTGTTATTGTTTTTAATAATTGTCTTTAATATAATCTTTCCTTTTTTTGAATTTTATAATAATTTATTATATATTGTAATTCTTTTTCATATTTATGAATCTAATCTCTTATTAATAAATCACTTAATTCTGGAATTTTATTTTATTCTTTCATCTTTTTTGTTCTTAATTCTAATATTTAGTTATTATTATTTTTTGAAATAGTTTATTTATATCATTACAATTATACTTTTTGACATTTTATTTATTTATTATTTTGTTTATTTAAAATAATTTTTTTTAAATATTATTTATATAGAAATTTATTAAATATATAAATTAATATTTGTTATGTTATTACAATTAATTAACCAATTTATCTAAGAGTAATAAATAAATTGAATTTTTTGTTGGCTGAAGTTCCAATTTTGTTTTATATTTTTTAATTAAAAAAATAATTATAGACAAAATAATAATAAACGCTATAATTCCTATAATTACATAAAATAACAATGATGATTTCTTATCAATATAATAGTCTATTTTTATTTCTGATTTATTATGATATAAAACAATAAAATAATCTAACTTATTATTATTATTTTTTGGTTTTTGAAATTTAATTGTTTTATAATTTGAATTATTGATTTCTAAACAATATGAAATATTTTGTGGAGAATATATATATTCTTTTTCAATAAAATCTTCATAAAAACATATTTTATTCATTTTATTTTTTGTGTTCTTAAAATTTAAATATATAGAAGGAAAATTAGGGTTATATAAAATTACAGTATAATTTTTCTTTAATAATATATTATATGTTTCTTTTTCAATAAATTGATATTTTGATTGATTTAAAGCAAATTTTAATAAAACATATAAATCTCCTTCATTATTATTTATTAAATTAAAAGTAATTTTTTCTAAAGTATTATTTTTATATCTTTCTTTAATTAATTGATTGAAATTATTATTTGAAATATTCATTCCTTTATTATTTAAAGAATTTTGAATAATTTCAATTAAATAATAAGTTTTAGATGAACAATCAATTATAATATTTTTATTTGAAAGAGATGGAATTGATATTAAATAAGACTCTCCATCTTGATTTTTAAAATTTTTTTTTTCACTTTTAATTAAATAATTTATGTATAATGAAGAGTTTTCATTTGATTTTATTAAAATAATATTCTTAGAATCAATATTTTGAGGATAATTTAATGAATATTCTTTTTTATCATCTAAGATATAGTTTAAATCAGTAGAAAAATTTTTTAAATAAACAGAAACATCTCCATATATAATTTTTGGATATAAAATAAATTTTAATTCATTATTTTCATTAATATAATCTTGAAAAAGGAAAAATCTATTTGACTTCTTATCTAAATCAATCCTTTGAATAGAATTAGATTGTTGAATAAAATAATATAAAACTTTAGTTTCTTTTGTTAAAAATCTTAAAGAACATTTATTTTCATTTACTCTATTATTATTATCAATTAAAATTGAATTATACATTTTATAAGGATAAAAAAATAATTGCTGATTTAAATTAGGAACATTTTGATTTTCATAACTATCAATTTTAATTGCCTCAATTTCTGTTGAACTTATCATAAAAGGAATTAAATTATTTTTACTATTAAATTTTTTTGTTTCATTTGTAATTAAACTAATATCAAAATCTGAAGTTAATTGTACTTTATTTAAATTTCTATGTAATATTAAATTATTATATATAGGTGTATTTTTTTTTTCAATTATTTCAATTATTATAATTAAAAAATCAGTTTTTGAAAATTTTTGATTATCATTCTCATATTTAAATTTATTATTTTCAATTTTAAATTCTTTATAACTTGATGTATCAAAATTAAAATTATTTTCTATTTCTTTTAAACTCAGATTATTAAAAATTTTATAATAAATTCTATAATTATAATCATTTGGTAGTTTTTCTAATTCATATTCAATTATTTCTTTTTCAAAAATATTATTCATTGGTTGATAAAAAGGAAATTTTCCATTAAAAATAAAATTAATATCTTTATTATATCCAAGATTTAAATCTTGTATAAATTCATTTTTAAAGTCAAATAAATATTGATATAAAAAAGAAATTTGATATTCATTAATGGTTGTTAATTGGATATTATAATTTGAATCTGGTTTTAATTTACAAAAATAATCCCATTTATCTGAATTTAAATTTTCTATTATTTCTTCTCCCTTATAAAATTTAATATTTAATTGAATTTCTATTTTAAGTTGTAAATGCATTGCTATTTCATAATCACTTTCTGTATTTATAATAAAAATAAGTTTATTATATGTAAGCATATTGTTTAATGAATAATTAATGTGATTTGGTATTATTTGAATTTCATTTGAAAAGATTTTTTTAACTATTTGTAATATAAATATTAAAAGAAATAAGTTTTTTTCCATTTTAAAAAATAAAAATAATTTTTTTTTAAAAATATATAAATTATTATAATTACTTAAAAATATAATTAACATATGGATCATGAAAAAATGTGAACTTATATTTTAAATTTTTCTTTTTTTATTATAATGATATAAATAGATTATGATTCATAGTTTCATTGTTTTATTTAATAAAAATAATTTTAAACAATTTGATGTATTTATTTAAATAATACATTAATTTTGATTTTTAAAACTTCAACTTCATCAATAAAAAAAATAATTTATTTTATTATAATTTGAAACATGTAAAATTCAACAGTTTAACAATATCAAAAATATTTAATAAAAAAATAACATTTAAAAACAAAAAAAAAAGTATCTTATGTCTTCAAATATACCATTTTTATTCTTTCTAAAAATAAATTTAATTCTTTTATCATTAGAAATTGACTCATCAAAAGTTTTAATATTATATTTTTCAAATTCAGGGAATATACAAAAAATATCAGATTATATAAATAAAGCAACAAATATAGAATTCTTTAAAATAGAACCTAAAATATCTTATCCATCAAATTATGAAGAATTAATTAAAATAG
The DNA here is from genome assembly GCA_023807205.1 of Isotricha prostoma. Taxonomy (NCBI): domain Eukaryota; phylum Ciliophora; class Litostomatea; order Vestibuliferida; family Isotrichidae; genus Isotricha; species Isotricha prostoma. The sequence goes on along the minus strand of JAJMZS010003382.1, from coordinate 1,571 downwards.
TAAAAAATGAACAAAATACAAATGCAAGACCAGAAATTGATAATCCATTAACAGATATTTCAAATTATGATATAATTTTATTAGGATATCCATTATGGTATGGTCATTTACCAAATATTGTTATTACTCAATTAGAATTATTAAATTTAAAAAATAAAGAAATTTATCCTTTTATTACTCATGATGGAAATGGGTCTGGGAAAAGTATTGATGATATTAAAAATTATGTTTGTGATTGCATTATTCATGATAATTTTAATATTTTAGAAATTATTATTAAAAATAATTGAAAAATTGCAAAAGAAAAAATTAATTTATGGTTAGATGATATTGGAATTGATATTATTAATGATGTTTATTTTGATAAGTCAGAAAGTTTTTTTAATATTTGGTTTTGGTCTTATTTTCTTTTGTTGTTTATATTTATTTAAATTTTATAATTTTTTAATTAATATGATACCTAATTAATTTTAAGTGATAAATAAAAGATTGAATACTTTATTTTATTTAGTAAGTTTTATTATTAATATTTGAAAATAATCAATTATTATATTTTAAATTATTACATAATCTTAAAATAAGTTTGAATTAAAATATTTTTCCAGTTTTAGTCTTAAAATAATTTTGTTCAAATATAAATAATAAAATCAAATAATAAAAAAGAATTAAATCAATTCTTTAAAAAAAATTAATAATAAATAATTTAAAAAAGAATAATTAAAACTTAACTTCAATAGAAAATTATATTAATGCTTCAAAAATAAAAATAAATATCAAAAAAAAATTTATGTCACGAAAAAATCTAAAATTAAAAATTGTAATCATATTAAATTTAATATTATCATCCCTTCAAATAGATTCATCAAAAATAATTATAATATCCTTTTCAAAATCTGGAAATACTCAAATAATATCAGATTACATAAATAAAGCAACAAACATAACATTATATAATATAAAACCAAAAAATTCATATCCATCAAGTTATGATGAAACATTAGAAATAGCAGAAAATGAACAAAATACAAATGCAAGACCAGAAATTGATAATCCATTAACAGATATTTCAAATTATGATATAATTTTATTAGGATATCCATTATGGTATGGTCATTTACCAAATATTGTTATTACTCAATTAGAATTATTAAATTTAAACAATAAAGAAATTTATCCTTTTAATACTCATGGAAGTTCTGGTATTTCAAATAGTGTAAATGATATTAAAAAATATGCAAGTAATGCAAATGTACATGATGGCTTTCCTATTAAAGGAAGTGATGCTAAAAATGGTGAAAGTAGTGTTAAAAGTAAAGTTGATGAATGGTTAGATAATATTGGAATTAGTATTATTAATGATGTTGAATTCGATTATGGAAAGTTTTTAAATGTTACTTTTTTGAATTTTATTTTTTGGTTTTTTGTTATTTTTTAATTATCAATTTTAGGAATATTTATTTTTATTTTTTTTTTTTTATTTTTATAATTAATTTTAATTTGAGAAGATGTTGAATATTTTTTTATTACAATATTTTTTTTTAAAGAATATTATTATGTCTTATCTTTATATC